>PVIH01005053.1:0-129873 GCA_004025045.1 Sigmodon hispidus
AAGTGATCTTGGGGGTCTCTGTGAGGCACCCAAGCTGTCTAGTGAGGGGAGAGACAGGGCAGGGTCCTCAGAGACTTGGGCAAGCCTGTCACTCCATGTTCTTTCTGAAACCCCAGGGGCCTGCTACCCAGGAAGACAGTCAAAGGCCCCATGGACACTGCTTATATTCTAATCCATCAACACTGAGGGTTTGTTTGCTGCTGAAATACATTCTTGCTTCAAGATTAGAATCCTGGAAAGAAAACAGATAGAAAGAGCATGCCTAATCCAGGCAGCAAATACCTGGAGTCACATTTCAGTCCCCCGTCTCACACCCATGGTAGGTATCACAGATGGAGGGCTATCAGAGCCCTCCCGGCTCACACTAGTGGCAGACATTATTAATAGAACACAGCAATCTTATCCTGAGATCCTTCTCAATCAATGTCTTGCTCCAAGAAGCCCCTACCAACAGAACTAAGACAAGAGTCATCCTGGCCCTGTGTGGAAGGAGCCAATCCCCAGGAAATCTCAAAGCTGGAACTATTTGAATAGCAAAATTAATAAAGATACAATTGCGTTATAACCCTAAGAATGAGTAGATATCCTTAATGCCAATACATGATCAGATAAATAAACAGATGGCTGTAGGGCAAGTCTTCCTTCAGAATTCTAAATGATGGAGAGGGGTGGAGTGGGAATCAGGCTAGAAGTGGCAGCAATGCGCTGCAACAGTAGCAACTAACTCTGTGTCCAAGGGACAGGCATTTGCACAGTCTCAGATTCAGCTCTGGAAACAGTTACTAGTTACAATGGCGGCTTTCAGATGTGTTGCGGGTTCTTTGATACTTTTTGTCTCCTGGAAGGTTTTTTTTGGGTTTTGTTTTGTTTTAATTGTTTTGAGATCTGCCTCTTAGAGATCTGCCTGCCTCTGCCCCCTGAGTGCTGGGATTACCTGCTGTACTACTCTTGCCCCCTCCCTTTTTTAGACAGTTT
Source organism: Sigmodon hispidus (assembly GCA_004025045.1). Taxonomy (NCBI): domain Eukaryota; kingdom Metazoa; phylum Chordata; class Mammalia; order Rodentia; family Cricetidae; genus Sigmodon; species Sigmodon hispidus. Next base: position 976 of record PVIH01005053.1, read on the forward strand.
CTCTGGAGGCCAGGCTAACCTTGAACTTGCTATGTAGCAAAAAAATGACCTTGAACCTCTGGTCTTCCATGCTTTCACCTGAGCGCTGGGGTTACTGGTATATCTCTTTCTTCATCTTCTTTTTTTTAATATCTATTTTTATTTTATGTGAATTGGTGTTTTCTCTGCATGCATAACTGTGTAAGGGTGTCAGATCTTGGAATTACAGACAGTTGTTAGCTGCTATGTGGATGCTGGGAATTGAACCCTGGTCCTCTGGAAGAACAGTCAGTGCCATCTCTCCAGCCCTTCATCAAGTTTTTAAAAATTATTAAAAGAAGAAAGGGTGGAGTCAGGAGAGTCACAAGCCAGACATGGAAGAAGTAACATGGGAAGTTCATAAATGAGGTAAATGAGCATCAAGGCAGAACAAAAATTAATTTGAGTAGACTCCAAACTAAGCAGAAGAAACCCTGTTTCAAACAACCAGAAAATAATAGAGTAGAGGAAAGGTCATAGAAACCAAAGTGGTTGGATTACCTAGGGAAGAGCAGCTGGAGGAAAGGCAACCCAGCCTCTGTGTTGGAGACCTCACCTTGAGGGTAGAGGAGGTGGAGGGGTAGGCCTGATGAGTAATCACTAGGAACTTGGGGGCTGGAGTGATGGCTCAGAGGTTGGGAGCATTAATTGTTCTTCCAGAGGACCTGAGTTCAATTCCCAGCAATCACATGGCAGCTAACAACTGTCTGTAATTCCAGGATCTGACACAGTTATTTATACATGGAGGCAAAACATCAATTCACATAAAAAAATAAATATTAAAAAACAAACAACAAACCAGTAGGGACTGAAGAATTGCACAGAGAACCTTCCCTCATCCTCTTTGACATGTTAAGTAGGTAGGTCAGCCATTTGTCCAGGGTTTGACACCTAACAACCAGACAGCTCTCTGTCTCGGCTGCTGGGATATATATATCTTGGCAATAGTGACCCTACAACACCTTCGCATGTTTTCTTTTCTCAGGCCATTGGTGGCCACTTCCTTCATCCCTCCTCTCACCCCTAACTTCCCCTAACTCAGGCTTCTTTCTCTTAACCTACTTCTTTAGAGAATCAGTGCTGTGAATTCATCATCAGTCCATGGCTCATAATCCTTCTTCCCCATATTGAAGGAGCTTGACCATCACCTCTGCAGCTGCTGTCAGCTTGGAGGATTCTCCTGGGTTTGCTGGGATCAAGACCCGTGGGCACATCCACCCAGGCCCTAAGTAGGTCCAGTAACAATATACAAGTGCTACACTTGTATTAATGAGGCTATACAAACCTTTGGGGGTGTTTTTCTGGTCACAGCTATTATAAACATTTGTGCATAAGTGTTGTCATTTCTCTGAGGACAACTGTCCACTTCAGTAGATGTATGTGTCACATTTCTGCATGCATTTGTGGAGGCCACAGACCAACCTAAAATGTCTCCCTTATAGCTCTCCACCTTCTTTTTAAAATAAATAAATAAATAAATAAATAAATAAATAAATAAATAAATGTATTTGTTATGTACACAGTGTACAGAAGAGGGCACTAGATGTCATCATAGATGGTTGTGAGCCACCATGTGGTTTCTGGGAATTGAACTCAGGTCCTCCAGAAGAACTGTCAGCGCTCTTCACCTCTGAGCCATCTCTCCAGCCCCAACTCTCCACCTTCTTTTTTTTTTTAAATTTATTTTATGTGCATGATTAGTTGGTCTGCGCGTATAGAGGTGCCTTATGTTCATGCTTGCTGCCTTTGAAGGTCAGAAGAGGACACAAGATCCCCTGCAACTGAAGTTATGAATGATTATGAACCACCATGTGGGTACCAGGAATTGAACCCAGGTCCCTCAGTTTTTTGTTTTGTTTTTTTCTGGAGCTGAGGACCGAACCCAGGGCCTTGTGCTTGCTAGGCAAATGCTCTTTCACTGAGCTAAATTCCCAACCCCCAAGTCCCTCACTGTTATGGGATAATAATTTTGTACACTGTGAAGATGTGTCTCTGCCTAAGGCACCTTCTGATTGGTTTAATAAGGAGCTGAATGGCCAATAGCTAGGCAAGAGAGAGTACACAGGACTCCCAGGGAGAGAGAGAAACTCTGGGAAGAATCTGAGGTGTGTAGGATTAAGTCAGGCTCATATTGGAGGAAGTCAAGCATACAGTATGGAGGAGAGGTAATAAGCCACATGGCAGAATGTAGATTAATATAAATGAGTTAATTTAAGTTAAAAGAGCTCATGGGACAAGCCTAAGCTAAGGCCAAGCTTTCATAATTAATAAGTCTCCTATCATTATTTAGGAACTGGCAGTTCAAAGAAAGACTGACTATACCCAGTAAAAACAACATGTGCTCTAAACCACTCAACCACTTCCCCAGCCCTTCCACTTTATTTTTTTTTAAAAACTTTATTTATTTATTTATTTATTTATTTGCCTGGAACTGGAACTACAGACAGTTGTTAGCTGCCATGTGGGTGCTGGGAATCGAACCCAGGTCCTCTGGAAGAGCAGACGGTGCTCTTAACCGCTGAGCCATCTCTCCAGCCCCCCCACTTTATTTTTTTAAAGATTTATTTATTTTGTAGTCCTCTGGAAGAACAGTCAGTGCTCTTAACCTCTGGGCCATCTCTCCAGCCCTCCACTTTATTTTTAAAAATAATGTATTTAACTTTATGTACATTGGTGTGAAGGTATCAGATCCCCTGGTTAACTGGAATTACAGACAGTTGTGAGCTGCCATGTGGGAACTAGGAATTGAACCCAGGCCCGCTGTAAGAGCAACCAGTGCTCTTAAGTGCTTAGCCATCTCTCACACCTCTTCACTTTATGTTTTGAGACAGGATCTCTTACTGGACCTGGAGCTCAAAAGCTGGCTAAACTGGCTCACCAGCAAGCTCTGGGGGTCCCTGCTTGTCTCTGTTCCCTGCCCCGAGCTCCAGGGTTACTCAGGCACAGGACACAGAATTCCTTATATTTTTGCTGAGAATCCTAATCAGTTCCTCCTAGTTCTGGCTTATGTTATTTTCTATTGTCATCAACAGGGCTCAGGGCCCGCAAGATGGTTCAGGCCTTAGCACCTGCTGCCAAGCCTAAGGACCCAAGTTTGATCCCCGTGGTGGAAGGAGAAAACCACTCCCAAAAGTTATCCTCTATGGTACACATGCCCACACACAAAAAATAAAATACGTTTCCCTGGTGACTCCTGGTAGTCAGCATTTTCCTGTGTGTGCCCATTTGACGTCTATGTATCTTCTGTGAACTGTCTACTCAAAGTCATTGGCCCTTCTTTAGAATTCGAAGCCAGCCTGGTCAGCCAAGCTACTCCAGGACAGCCAGGGTTACAGAGAAACCTCGTCTTGTAAGGCAGCGGGGGGGGGGGGGGAGTGTGTTTTGGGCAGGATTTGCTTTCTACGGGCCCCAGAACTTCAGATGCTTCTGCTGGTCACACTTCTGGATCTTTCCTTAAGTCCGTCTAGCCCCCAGAGATGGGTTAGTACACTAAGAAGGCTGTCAGCAGCTGGCCTTAATGAGTCGCAGTATGATGACATCACAGAGCCCCTGAGCATCTCGGCCAATCGGAGCTGGCTTCTGGGTGAAAGGCGGAATCTACACCCGACCCCCAGCTCGCCCAGTCACAGCGTGAGGCAGCCAAGGCGGGGCGGGGGCAGACATGGGGGGCGGTGAAAGGAAATGAGTGCGACTACAATGCCCCGCCCTCGGCGCGGTGACCCTTCGAACCTGAGCATGCGCGAGGCGGGTGGAGTGTTGATGGCTGGTCTATATCTGATTTTGGAGACCAGTGAATGAATCTTAAGTTTGTTTAATTTTCTGAGACAAGGTCTCATGAAGTCTAGGCTGGCCTCGAACTCATTGTCTGTTCGAGGATGATCTTGAACTGATTTTTCTACCTCCACCTCCTTATTTCAGGGATAAACAGGCGAGCATCACCACACCCTCGTGGGTGTGAATTTTTAAGAATTTCATCTCCTATGTAAGCGTTATTTTAAATAGGACAAAAATGCTTAGGGCATTGATCCACTTAGCGAGCTCTGCAAAAGATGCCTGCAAGGTTCTCTGAAGAAGTCAGAGCAATATTGAATTGTACTAATGTGCATGTACATGGATTGATCCTCAGCTGAGGGATGGAAGGCTCCCTGGTCAGGCTGTATGTTGCATATTAGTGAAATGAAACTTTGCTCTGATATATATATATATATATATATATATATATGTGTGTGTGTGTGTGTGTGTGTGTGTGTGTGTGTGTGTGTGTGTGTGTATGAGAGACTAGATAATCAGAAATAGAAAGATCATGTTTCCTTTTATCCCAGAGGATCCTTCTGCACCCTCCCCAGGGTAGCAGCGCCTCACTTTGGAGACATTTATTGTCTGTAGAGAGGCAGGCGCCTGGTAAACCCTGGAGACAGATTGCCTGGGCCAGGCCCTGAACATAAACTCTTAGCTATTTCAAGCAAGAGATGTAACCCTTTCATAGATCTTCTTTAGAGTGAAGGTGTTAACAGCAGCTATCTCCAGGTTTCTGTGAAAATCAAGTGAGTTTGTATGAATGTGTTCAGTCCAATGCCTAACCCATAATAAACAATGAATGATGATAATGTCACAGATCCCATATCCTCTTTCTCCAGGCACACCCAAGACTGCAATTTCCAACCTCCTAAGCAGTTAAGTGAAGGACCAGTCCAGTGATTGAATAAGGGGAGGAAGTCAGAAAATCCTATGATGGTAACTTGGAGCTGAGTGCCCACAGGGAACAGTTATAAGGGACATATGCAAGCTGAGTCCTGTGCATTGAGCAGGGTACACCTATACAAATCTAGTTACAGGAAATGAGAAGAGCAGACCAGGCGAAGGTCCAGAGATGAGGGAAAGCCTTGTGGGTAAAAAAGGGAACAGGCAAGAGACAAAGACATAAGGGTCAGACACATTCCAGAAGCTGGCCTGAGACTTAGCCAAGCTGTCTGGTAGTTTGATAGTTAATTCTCCTTTGAAAATACTAGGAGCTGTAACATCCTCTGAGAGCTGATGCTAGGGCCGGGCATCTGGGGAATGTCATTGTTTAGAGCTCTGGCTGGAACTCTGCAGGCCCCTGACCTGTGGGGACATGGCACAGAGACCCTTATCATCTCATTATTCGTGGTATACATCTGCCCCCCCATTTGTCATTCCTCCTGGGGTGACTGTCTGTGTTTGGGGTGTGGAAGACCTGAATCACAGCAGTATCCATCCTTTGCAATTGTGGTCCAGTTAAAGTACAGACACTTTCCTGCCTTTAGCTGCTGTACCCAAGTATACCTGAGACTATCTCCATTCCACCTCACACCTGAGAAGTTACAATAAGGTCAGCTTATCACTGGAACTTTTCTCACAAACTTTCCTTAAATTTTCTTTTAATTATTATTATCTGGGTATGGATGGGGTTGTAACTATGCTGGAAGGAATCAAGGTACTCTAAAGGGATCTTGTATCATTTCTTTTGGTTAGCAAACTATTGACACAATGGTCCCCAAGAAATGGCAATTTTTCAGGGACTCGCATGCTGAGACAAGGAGGGCTGAACCCTGGTGCTAACCACAGGGTAGCTTGTCTTCCAGGAAGAGGTTCCATACAGTCTAACAACTTGTCAGACCACCTTGCAGGAGAGACTGGAGCAATGTGGGTAAGTGATGGCTGGGGCTGCACTTTGACCTAGATGGTTTAGATATGCATACCTCTGGCCCTGTATTTAAACCTGAAGCTCATGTCTAGATCTTGACCTAGGGAGAGCAAGTCATTGAACCTATTTATCTTCTTCCCAATACGACCACGCTGGGTAAATCTTTCTTCCTTCCCACTTTTTCTTGTGAGTTTATTTGGCTGGTGGATGATGATGATAGGCTCGGTCTATCTTAACTGGAGTTCCCAGGGCCCAGGCCCTTGTCCTAAGAATGCTGGTAATAGATGTGCTGCAGACTGAACCTAAGGTCTCACATGCCACTGAGCTGTAACTCCAGCCCTCATTTGATCATTCCCTCATGTTGCCTCAATGTGCACAAGCAAATACAATTAGAAACACAAGCTTTGAAATCACATACCACAGGGCAGACTCTTAGATCTGATTGTGTCATTGACCCAGGCCTGCTGGGCAGGATGATAGTCATTTGCAAAAGCCAGTGAGGCTTTATTCAGGAGGTGGCCAAGCATGGAAAGGGAAGAACATTACTCAAATATGCCTCCCTGAGGACAGGATGAAGGGGTATTTATGGGATAGAGAGGCACAGTGGTTTGAGCTATCAATTGGAGCTAAGATGCTGCTGTGGTCTTTGTATAACTAATTAATCTTCAAGGCTCCTAATGGGGTATATCTGCAGAAAATGCAGGCCTAGACATTATTTGAGAACAGAGTTTTCAGCTCCCTGAATCAAAGAAGTCACCAGGGAACACCTGTCCAGGGCCCAAAAAAGAACTGGTAGTTTCCACAAAAATAGCCTTCAAGTAACTAGGAGTAACTTAGACAACCATCATCACCCTAACCCACACGGCAGAGGCATCAGCTGCAGCAAGGTTCTTGGGAGAACAATAATGAGTTATTCCTCCCCATGGCCTCTACACGGTGATTTGGGGTTTCTGAAGACAGACAGGGTCTTGCTATGTCGTCCAGGCTATGGCGGCATTAGAGGTAAATGACACCTCGCTAGATTCTAAAATTAGTGTCTTCAAAACTCCACTACACTGGGCATTGTGGCATAGACCTATAATTCCAGCACTAAGGACACAGAAGCAGGTTTGGGAGTTCAAGGTCATAGTTCACTACACAATAAGTTTAAGGCCAGCCTGGGATACACAAGCTTGGTCGTGAAATAAAACAAGTGCTATCTCAAGGACCTATTCAGGTTTGAAGTCCGTTTAAGGTACAGCTGGCTACTTGAGCCTCTCTAAGTCTTGTGTTCATGGCTCACTGCTTAAGGAGGCGATGCATGTGAAGTGCTGAGCAGAACTGGGTGTGTAGTAAGCATGGAAAGAGAAAGTCAGCATTGAAGAGTCACAACAGAGGCTGGGGTGCAGCTCAGAAGTACAGCATTTGTTCAGCACGTGAAAGGCCCTGAGTTCCATTCATTCCCCAGTACTGTGCACAGAAAAAAAAATCTTGAAAGATTTATTGAGCAACTTCTGTGAGAGACAGGCTGAGTAAACAGCTAGTGAGCTGGCTTCTCTGCTTTTAGAGTAATTAATTTCTTCTTGAAGTCTATGTGATATGTGTGTATGTGAATGCACAAGTGTTTGCATGTTTGTATGTGCACATGTATGCACATGCCGGAGAAGCGAGAGATTGACATTAGGCATCTTCCTCCACCAATCTGTTTCCTTTTTAAGCAGGGTTTTATTATGTAGCCTTAGATGCCCCAGAACTCACTGTGGAGACCATCCTGGCCTCAGATCCACAGAGGACTGCCTTCCTGCGCCTCCCAAGAGCTGGAATGAAAGTGTTCCCCACTGCACCTTATATTTTAAGATAGGGTATCCCACTGAACAGCTGAGCCTTCCAGATCAGCAAGTCTGCCTAGCTAGCTTGCTTTGTTTTCCCCCCGAGTGCCACATGCCCACTCAATGTGTCAGTGGGTCCTGGGGATCCAAACTCAGTTTTCATGCTCCTCTGGTCACTTTACTCACTGAGCCATCCCATCCCCCAAGTCCTAGATTTCATTTTAAAGCAAATGATGTGTCTCTGTGTTGCAAAAGCAATTGTAGGAAACACAGCTGGTGTCTTTCTACAAATCAAGGCAGTGATGGGGAACCATGCAAGGCACCATGATGTTCTTCATCACTCTGTTTCTACAGGCAGCAGAGAAGCCAGATTTTCTTAGGAATGTGCTGGATGGAATGGTACAAATACCTTTAATAAATCTTAGCCTGGGGGACACATTTCTTAAGGATTCTGTGTGACACAACAGCCAATATAAGAAAGGCACTTCTGTCACAAAAGAGTGACCTGACTGTGCCTGCCGGTCCCTATCAGGCAGTCAATTAGCCAGGACTAGAAAAATAAAGAGACAAAGCTTACATCTGCCAGTAACACGCGCTGTCGCCTTGCTCTCTAAGTAGTATGGTATGACAACTATTGACATAGCATTGACCTTTTACCAAACCTCATAGACACCACAAAATCCAGCTTCCTCAGGGTCTTTTGATGAAGCCCTGGGTATCCTGGAACTTGCTATGTACATCAGGCTGAACTTGAATTCACAGAAATCCACTTGTCTGCCTCTTGAGTGAGGCAAATATGTGTGCCCAGCAGAATTGCAGTGTTTTTAATTGGCTATATAAAAATGTCTGCTCTTATAGAATATGATGGCTTCATATGGAAACAAATGCTATTTTCCTACCATAATTTCTCAGTACATAAGTATGTATTTGGATTGTATTGTTATAATGTTTTGCTTTAAACACTTATTTAAAAGATGAATGATCAGTGCACATCTATAATCCTAGTACGTAAAAGGTGGATGTAGGAGGATGAGGAGATCTGTTGCATGAATCCTAATTGGTCTTTTTTTTTTTTTAAAGATTTATTTATTTATTATGTATACAGTATCCAGAAGAAGGTATCAGATGTCATCATAGATGGTTGTGAGCCACCATGTGGTTGCTGGGAATTGAACTCAGGTCCTCTGGAAGAACAGTCAGTGTTCTTTTTTTTTTTTTTTTTTTTTTTTTTTTTTTTTTTTTTTTTTTTTTTTTTTTTTTTTTTATTTATAAAAAAAAAAAAAACCACAGTAAAAAGAATTTAAAATGTGGAAGAGTTAACAATAACTATACAGAGGATAAGAATGATAGGCATGGCTTATCAAGGGAAGAAATACAAATAAGATTGCTACACCTATATTTTCTTTGTGTTCATCTTTCCCTCTGAATTTTTTTTTTTTTCAACAGTCAGTGTTCTTAACCTCTGAGCCATCTCTCCAGCCCCCTAATTGGTTTTATAATAAAAACTCAAAGCCAGATATTGGGATAAATGCTTAAAGATCAGAGAAGCAGAGGAACAAGCCACCAGAGAAACATCTCAGTACTACTCAATCCTCAGGCCAAAAGGGGAAGATCCTGTCTCTACAAATCCTCAGACTGAATGCCTCTGAGTCCTCAGTCAAAAAGAGAAGGGCCGAACCCCTGTCTCCTCCTGCCTTGTATTCCTTACTCTGCCCAGCCATATCACTTCCTGTTTTAATCTTCCTGGTGCTGGGATTAAAAGTGTGCCACCACTGCCAGCCTCTGTTTCTCTTTTAGACTGGATTAATCTCATGTAGTCCAACATAGCCTTGAACTCAAAGATACCCAGACATATCCCTGTCTCTGCCTTTCAGAGTGCTAGGATTAAAGGTGTGTGTCACCTCTGCCTGACCTCTATGGCTAACTCTGCCTGGCCTCTATGGCTAACTCTACCTGACCTCTATGGCTAACTCTGTCCTCTGATCTCATGCAATCTTTAGTAGATTAGAAACAATATATCACCACAGAGATTGAGGTAATCCTTGGCTATATAGTAAGTTTGAGAACAACCTGAAACCCTGCCTCAAAACAACATGGATCTGTCTAGATTCATTTTAAAGGAAGCAATGGCTAGTATTAACAATGATAAAAGGCAACATTTCAAGTACAGACTAGAGTTGTGGAGAATGTGAAGCTTCTATAGTGAACTCAACTAGTAATTAAAGGTTTTTCTGAGAGTGGAACGTTTACAGATGTGATTGAGTCTGTGTGTGAGGGAGTGCCATGCCCATATTGCATGCAGAGGCCAGAAGTCTACATTAAACAGCTTTTACTCGCTTGTTTTTGATCTTATTTCTTGACATAGCATTTCTCATTGAACCTGGAGCTTACTAACTGGCTAGGCTGGCTGGCTGATGAATTCCACAGAGCCTTCTCCCTCTCCTTGTTTTACAGATATGCTATCAGCTTTTTTTTTTTTTAAACTTAAAAAAATTAATTAACTTTATCTTATGTGCATTGGTGTGAAGGTGTCAGATCCCCTGGAACTAGAGTAACAGACAGTTGTGAGCTGCCATGTGTGCTGAGAATTGAACCCGGGTCCTCTGGAAGAGCAGCCAGTGCTCTTAACCACTGAGCCATCCCTCCACCCTGCTATCAGCTTTTTTACATGGATGCTTGGAAACCAAACTCAAGTCCTCATGCTTAAGTAGCAGGCACTTTACCAACTGTGCCATATCCTTCACCCAACAAATACGATTTTTAAACATTACATCTGCCAACATCTGGCAGACCTGCCTGACTCAGTGAATCAGTACTTTCCAAGTAACTATTGTACTGATCATGTTGGCACATGCCCTTAATTTCAGCACTCAGAAGGCAGGGGCAGGCAGATCTTTGTGAGTTTGAGGGCAGCATGGTTCACATAGAGCCCCAGGCCAGCCAGGGGTTATTCGTGAGACCCTATCTCAAACAAAACCCAAATGACCACTGCATAATGCTGTAAAACCACGTTTGTAAAGGACCCACTGTAAAGGAAGTTGCAAGGGAAAGGAAAGGGATTCAGAGCCTGGCTGGCATGTCCAAAGCCCTGGATTCAATCTTCAGGCCAGAAAGAGAGTGAAGAAGGACAGACCATACTTTTTGTTACTGCCAGCCAGCTGCCTTGTAGTTGGACATTTTCGTCTTGCCAGAAACTCTCAAATACTGGGCAGTAGCTTCCCAAATAACTGACTCAAAGGCTTAATATTATAGTAAATGATGGGCCAGTAGTTCAGGCATATTACTGACTAGCTCTTACACTTGAATTATCCCATAATTCTTGTTTATGTTTAGCCACATGGCTTGGTCCCTTTTCTCAGCCAAGCATTCTCATCTTGGTTCCTCTGCATCTGGTTGGTGACTGCTGCTTTGCCTTTTTTTCCTCAGAATTCTAGTCTGGTCACCCTGTCTTTACTTTCTGCCTGGCTACTGGCCAATCAGCATTTTATTAAGCCAATACAAGTAAAAAAAATATTTACAGTGTACAGAGCATTATCCTACATCACTCTCCTGCATTGTACCTAGTAAACTCTTCTTCCCAGGCTATGGATACAGCTCAGTTGATACAATGCTTGCCTAGCATGCACAAGGCTCTAGGTTTGGTCCTCAGAAAGACATTCATTTGTCATGGTGGCAGATGTTTGTTAGTGACAAATGTCTGTTGGTAGAGAATGTCCTGGAGCTTTCTTTTTTTTTAAACTTTATTTATTTATTTATTTGCCTTGGTGTTTGCCTGGAACTGGAACTACAGACAGTTGTTAGCTGCCATGTGGGTGCTGGGAATCGAACCCGGGTCCTCTGGAAGAGCAGATGGTTGCTCTTAACCACTGAGCCATCTCTCCAGCCCCTCCTGGAGCTTTCTAAGTAGACACTAGGCTGGCTTTGAACTCACAAAGAATGGCCTTCTTCCTTCTGAGTGCTGGGATAAAAATTGTGTGCTACCATGCCCAGTCTCACGAATGGTATTTTTTTATTTAGTGTGTTAAACAAAAAAACACACAGTTGTTCTACAGTGCGGTAGTAATGGTTCCAGGATTCCTTGAGAACACCAACATCCAAAGATACCTCAGCATCATATATACTGTATCAGGACATTTGCCTATGACCTACACACAGCCTCCTGTCGTCTCCTTTCATCATGTTCAGGTTATTCTTCCCAGCCACTACACCTCAAGAGTAATGTAAATAGCTGCTCTGTCTTGTTGCCTGGGCAATGATGACAGGATAAAAGTCTGTTCATTTCCAGCATGGATGCAATTTTTCTGTTCTCTCTCTAGGGTCTCACTTCATAGTCCAGGCTGACCTTGAACATAGCAACCCTCTGCTTCAGCCTCCCCAGTGTTGAGATTAGGGATGTGAGCCAGCCACCATAACTAGCTTCTCTAAGATTTTTCATCCTCAACAGGTTGAATCAGAGAATATTGGACTTGTGGATACATACAGCCAACTGTAAAGCTAAGGTTCACTTTCTCTCTTGGACTCTTAGCCTATATATCCTTATATAGCCTTATAGCCTTATAAATATCCTGTGATCATATTGGAGACACCTAAACAATCCAGAATCCTTAATTAAATCATATCTGAAATGTCCCTTTTGCCCTATGAGATTACACACTCACAGGCTAAGACATGGGTGTCACTAATGGTGGGGATGGCTACTGTCTGCCTTTCTTCTCTAAGGAGGAGCAGCAATGTCTATTTTGCAAGTGCTGGGACCCCAGGGTTGGGGTATCTTTAGCTCAGGTGGCTAGGTTTGATCCTCAGCACTGAATGAACTACACAGCTATAATCCCAGTGCTTGGGAGGTGGACCGGGAACATCAGAAGGCTGATGTCATCCTGTAGCCCAGACTAGTCTCTGATTCCCTACATAGCTGAGGATGACTTTCAACTTCTGAGCCCTGTCCTCAGTGCTGGGCTCCATACATGTCTGCTCCACTGCATTCTGCTTAACTTACTTACTGTTGAGACAGGGTCTTGCTGCGTGCATAGCTCAAGCTTTCCTGAGACTCACTATGTAACCCAGTCTGGTCTCAAATGAACAGCTTCTCCAGTGTTGGAATTACAGACGTGAGCCATTATGCCTGCCTGGCAGGTTTATTTTAAAAGGAGATAACATAAAAGTGATCATGGATACAAAACTGTAAAATTGGAAAAGCATAGGCAAAGTTATAAAAAACCTCAGAACCTGGGCCTGCCATTCCAACTTCCACTAGAATGGGCTAATCTTTTTCTGGGGCCCAGTTGAACAGCCCTAGGAAAGCTATGTATCCTGTTGGTCCCCCTTTTTTCTTATCTGCTAATTGGAGCAATAATAAGTGCTCCACAGCTGGCATTAAATCAGACAAACCCAGCCCACTTACATAGGGCATGGTAGCAGAGATTTAGCTTGTTCAGAAAAATGAAGTCTGTGGTTCCCCCCCCCCCCAGTAACTGAACCCAGGGCCTCCTGTATAATAACCACGAATTTTACAACTCAGCTACAACCCCAACTATTCTTTTTTATTATTGTTTTGGTTTCTTGAATTTTATTTTTAATTGCCAGGGTATCTGGAATAAATAGGGAGAAGTCTCCCACCACACAAGTAACCGCGAGGGGAGCCATTCTCTTTCGCAGACCTTTTGTTTTGCATTCACACAAATACATGGTAACACCCAAGAGGGGTGGTTTATGACATCTTAAACAAAAGGGGTGAAGTGTCTATACTGTGCACTTGTTATGGAATGGAAACAACAATGCGCTGCTTCTGCCCTTGCCCTGGGCCCGTCAGACACCTTTTAACACAGTCCGGCTGTCAGGCGGTGCTAAGGCTCTGGGGGTGGAGGGGGCAGGATGGATACAGGCCCTGTCCTTTTTCTGAGCCCTCCCTCCTGCTCGCCATTCAGGCCTTCCCATTCTCAGCGCAGAGCTCTCCCTCCCTGGGGTCTCCTCAATCTATTCCCAGTCCTCTCTAGGAGCCCCTTCCCCCACTGCAGAGAGGCCCTCTCCATGGCGGGGTGGGCTCTGCCCACATCCACTCTCCATTGAGGTGGGTCCACTCTCCATGAAGGTCTCTCTGTTGGGACCCCCTCTCCATCCGGTTCCGTCTCCACTTTTTCTCCATTTGAGCCAGCCTCTCCATGGCTGCCCCTTTCCACCGGGGTCCCCGCTTTCTGCACTGGAGATCCCTCTTTCTCCAGGTCCCTTTGTACCTAGATTCCTTCTCCAGGAAGGTCGCTCTCCACCTACGCCCCTTTCCCCCAAGCGCCTCCACTTAGACTTCTGCACCCAGGACCCTTCTCCATCAAGGTCCCTCTCCAGCCGAGCTTCCTCTCTTCCCTCTTCCGCAGCCCCTCTCCGTACGCCGGCCCAGCCCGCTGCCCTTCCCCTCCCTCCCGGGACAGGGGCGGCGCGGCAGGGGGCGCTGCGCGGGCCACCGTGCGGGTGGCGGGCGGGCGGGCGGGCGGGGGCGGCGCGGAGGCGGGGGCGGCGGCGGCGGCGGGGGGCGGGGAGCGGAGCGCGGGCGGGAGGCGGCGGCGAGCCACAGCGCTGAGGCTCCAGCGAGCGCCGAGGAGCGGGAGGAGGAGGCAGGAGCGCAGAGCGCCGAGCCCCGCGCCGCCGCCGCGCAATCCGCCGCCATCCGCCGCCCCCGCGCCTGGCCGCCGCCCGACCGCCATCGCCCGGGCCCGTCGCTCGCGGACGCAGACCAGGTGGGCCGGGGCCGGGATCGGGGCCGGGGCCGGGGTTGGGGTTGGGGTTGGGGCTGGGACCGGGGCCGTGCTTTGTCTCCACTGCCGTGCGCTGCGGCGGGCGCGGGGCTGCGGCCTGGTCGGCGCTCTCCAGCTCGCCATTGTTGTGTCTCCGTGGCCAGGGCGGGAGGACGGCGGGCCGGGCGGGGCCGGGATCGAGCCGGAGGGCTCTCCTGCGCTTGGGGACAGAGGCCTTGTAGGCCGGGGCGGGGGACGTGGGACCCCCGAGGCTGCCCGGAACCGCAGGCCGAGCGCCACCCCGGCTCGGGTGGGTTCGGCTGCGGAAACCCGGATGGTGTTTCCACGGCACTCGGAGCCGCAGCTAAAAATGTTTATTAATAAACAGGATGTCGCTGCTCGGGGCCTGCCAGATTGATGATTTTTTGTTTTCTTTCTTCGCCTACCTTTTAAGAGAAATGCAGCCCTCTGCATTTGAGGTGGTGGGCCTCTCTGGAGAGGGTCTGCCTGCACAAAAGTGGACGCTGCTGTCCTTTCTTCTTTGTAAATATCGTGGGGAGACGAAGCCCACGGTTAGGCAAGAATAGGTGTCGTTCTTTCCCCTCCCCCGCAGTGGTGAGCTTGAAGGAAGTGGGAGAAGGGGGGCGCCGATGCTCTCCGGAGTGTGTCATTTCCTAAATGGCTGCCTGGGAGAAGCCTTTATAAAAGCCTCTCTTTTGCAGGATAGTTCATTTTCTCCTACGGTTTTCTTTCCTGAAAAGGTTAGCGTTTATTTTCAGTGTGTTGTCTGCATTATACATCTCCTTTGGGCTTTCAGACCGTCGGCTTGAAGCCTCGGCGTCTTTTTTTGGCAGTATAACCGCAGGGGCTCGTATTGTATCATAATGTCTGCACCGTCGTGGTGCAAGCCGGGACCTGAAGGATACAGGCTGTACTGTGGGATACCTGCTGCTACCACCTCCAAACCGAGGGACTCCTCAGCTTTCATTGGCGGAGAGGAATGACTTGGCATGCAGTCGGTGCTCTATGGTTACTACTCTTCAGCATAGAAGGTTGGCCACTTGTGGTGTCATCCATGCTGGAGCATGCCACAGGTGCTGACTTGAAGTGGTGACATTGGAGAAGGGATTCAAAACCTTGGGTGATGTAGGACTGCTGGGAGTTACAGGCCAGCCTGGGCTACATCGTGAAAACCCAACGAAATACCCACATTATTAGGTCCTTGGTCATTGTGAACCTCTGTGGGGAATAGGCATAGAAAAAGGCATGTGTAGTTCTCAAGAACCTACTACTGGCGCTCTGGTGCAGGGGCCTTTCTAGTGGGTAGCTGGTTTTCCGTGGTCTGGACAGTACTAGATGGATAGAACAGGCAGGAACCCTGGGATTCTTGTCTTTGGAAGATAACTGCCCTTCTTAGGGATGGGCAAGTAATTGGAAGCCTTCAACTTGTTTGGATAAGTGTGCCTTCGGAGCCCTGTTTAGGTACTCTTGAGTTGTTTTACCCAAGTCTCTGAGCCCCAGCTCTTGCATCTATAAAATGGGAATAATTATGGCTGTCTCGTGGGATCCTCAGATAAGATTCAACTGCAGAGCATTTCTATCCATGGGAAGGTGGTAAACATGTATGTTCTTGATGATTCTTTGGTTTTGCTGCTCATTTTTAATTTCTGACTTTGTTTCCTCCTGTTGTGGCTTATGGAATTGTGATCCCCCCTTGTCTAAATGCCGTGACCAGCAAATGTTTTGATAATTCTCTTTATTAACCTCGTGCCTAAAAGCAGTGGACTGGCTTAGACTCAGGGACCCCAGTCAGATTCTGAGGTGGATGGGAGACCACGGAAGGGCTGAGGGTGATAAATGGAGGGGACCAATATTGGTTTCACTCTGAGTGATGACTGAGGCCTAGATTGCCGCTTGGACTAACCCTGAGTAACTTATTGGTCCCCACTTGGATAAACAGTGACTTGCATCCGGTAGGGGGTGGGGGCATCGTCTCACTTCGCTTGGCTTAATCATCTTCGCAGAGTTTTAAGGAGCTTCATGCTCCTGCT
The DNA here is from genome assembly GCA_004025045.1 of Sigmodon hispidus. NCBI lineage: Eukaryota > Metazoa > Chordata > Mammalia > Rodentia > Cricetidae > Sigmodon > Sigmodon hispidus. The sequence goes on from PVIH01005053.1 coordinate 17,243, forward strand.
CCCTCCAGGCCCTTTATTCTCCCGCTCTGGTCTATCTTGTCCTAGCCTGCTGGTGGCTGACTTGTTAGGGAAGATTTTAATTCCCGGGGAGGGGCTCTAGCTTTGGCTGTGCTGATTGTGTGGCACCCTGGGGCGGCCTGCTCCAGTCCTCTCTCTCACTCTTCACCGGCCTGGAATGGGTGAGGGGAAATCCCAGGGCACTTAGAGGCAAAGCCTTGGAGAGTAGAGTTTCTGGAATGGCCGGTCAGAACTGGCTCCCGAGCCATGGGCTTTGCTGAGGGATTTTTGTTTGGCCTCTTAACCATCGTCCAACCAGTTTGAAACTCTCTCTCCTGTCTTTCTTTCTCTCTCTCACCCCCCCAACTCATCACTTTTTCTCTGAAAGATTATTTTATTATACTTTGAAGCTTTTTTCCATTTCCTTATACAGAGTACCTACGCATGTTGCTAATGGTTACACCTCCCTTGTTCTGCCATTAACATTGGTCATTTCCGTGTTAGTTTTTATTTCAAAGCAGAATAGGCTGGGAGGACCAGTACGTGTATTTCTAAATTCCATAAGGAGGTTTCTCTGCTGCCAAATATCTGACGGTGTTACAGGTCAGCAGGTATTGATAGGGCCTGTCCATAGCAGATCTTAAAACATATTTCTCTTAGGAAAAGAAAGAAAGAAAATGGCCAGCAGGGTTTTGTTGGGTTTTGTACTGAGCTTGTTATTTTTGGTTTGGGAATGAATATTGTGTGCAAAGGTGGGACTTAGTAAGTCTAAGGCCATTTTTTTTGTCTGAAACAAATTTTGATTATGTTGTGTTTCTCTGTTTTGTCTTGTGGTACTCTAGAGGTGGTCCTAGGACACCCTGTGGGGATTGGTTCTCTCTGGTTATGTGGGTCCTCAGGTTCAAACACAGGTTGTCAGGGTTGGAGTCAGTCACCCTTACTACTGAGCCATTTCTCGGCCCTCAGTATTATTATTATTATTGTTATTGTTATTATTATTAGGGTTTGCATAGCATTTGGATGGGGCCACACGTGGCCTGTGTGGTGTACTAAAGCCATGGAGCGAGATGGTTAGTTTTCCAGAGCAGGAACATTGTTTACCATGAGCCTTTAGGTTTCACGGGGGCCTTTTGGCCTCCTCACCTGGGAGCTGGCACACCTGAGCCTCACCACAGGCGATGCCACTGTTTACACCAACGGGCCCCTGGGAAATCTGTGCCAGGAGGGTGCTTGCCTTGGTGACCTGAGTTGGGATCCTTGATTGGGCTTTGTTCTCAACTGCACTCATTATTATTTTAAATTTTGTGATACCCGAGAAAGGTGATTTGCAAAGCTTTAGTGCTGTAGCGATGCTGGTGTGTGAAGCTTCTCGTGCAGTAGGAGGTGGCTGGCCATGCAGAATGAAGTCCACGTCAGGTGGCTATTGTCTGCAGTGTTTGCCTCTGTGTCTCTCCCTCTCTGCAGCCCTCATTCCTTCTTCCCAGACGTCGGTCGGCTTCTTCCTCTTGGTGTTGGGAGAAGCGAGCTGATCCCATTCTCAATTCTCTGTACCAGGTACTCCGTGGTGGTCACTTATTTCCCCGCCCACTATTGGGCAAGGCCCTTTAAAATAATGTTTCCAAACCCCTCATTAAAGTGAAATCTCTGAAGAAAACAATAAGAAGGCACTGGGAAGGATTAATAGAAAATACAAATACAGACCGCCTTCCCTGTCTCCTCAGACTAGAGAGAACTAACGGGAAAGTGTTGGCATCTTTACACCTGGCATAATTGTCAGCCTGGTTCTGCGAAGGCTGTATTCTGTCTGTCTGTCTGCTGTCACTTATTTAATCTTGCAGTTTGTTAAGCAGTTTGGTTGTTGCTCATCTCCTCCCCGCCCCTGCCCCAGGTGGGTGGGACCTTGTGTCTTGCTCTTATCTCTGGTTAGCTCTCTGAAGTGGGATTCCTGAGGTCGAAGGGTGTGAGGCCTATTCTGGTCTCTTCCAGACTCTTCTAGTCCTCTTCTACCTCCCTCTTGAACCACCATGTTCTGGGTGGCTCTATCCAGATCAGGGCCTCTTTATTTTTTAAGACTTATTTTTATTATTAATTATGTTTATCTGTGTGGGTATGGGCATAAGACAAGACTGTAGTGCTAGAAGTGTTCAGAAAAGGGTGTTGCCTGCCCTGGAGCTGGAATTACAGGTGATGGTTAGTAGCCTGATGTGGGTGCTAGAAGCCAAGAAAGCAAGAAAATACCTGATTTTAATGCTTCCCCATCTCTGGAATTGCTGGTTCAAGGGCTTTTTTACAGCTGGATTGAGTGTAGACAAGACACCAGGCACTTGTCTCAAACCCCCAATTGTTTTGGAGGTACGGTAGAAAGCCCCTCCCACGAGAGACTTTGGGGGAATGCCTCAAACCCCAACCTGTGTTACTTTGGGGGTTTTTTTTTTGTACCTTCGGATTAAAGGTGTGAGCTACCATCCCAGGGGGTGGGGTGGGGTGGGGAGTGGTTTCCTTTTGCTTCTCTAAGGCCTGCAATTCCCTTTGTAGGCTAAGCTGGCTTCAAACTTAGAGATACAAGCCAGGAAGCAGATTTTATATATATATATATATATATATATATATATATATATATATATATATATATATATACAGTGTACAGAAGAGGGTATCAGATGTCATTATAGATGGTTGTGAGCCACCATGTGGTTACCTGGAATTGAACTCAGGACCTCTGGAAGAACAGTCCCCTGTGGCAGATTCTTTAGTCCCAACAAAAATAGGCAGATCTTTGTGAGTTCAAGGCCAGCATGGTCTACAAAGGGAGTTTCAGGACAGCCAAGTCTACAAAGAGAAACCTTGTCTTGAAAATCCAAAAACCAAAGCAAACAACAAAAAGCCAAACCTCACAGGAATTCATCTGTTTCTGCCTCTTGAGTGATTGAAGGGCTGGGCCACTCTGTAACCCAGGTAGGCCTTGAATTGGCATTCTTGCTTCTACTTCCCAAGTACTGAGATTACAGTGTGTGCTACCCATTCTGGTGGAAGTTTCACCTCAGCCCTGTCACCCTGGCATCCATGTAACCAAAGAATCTGGGATGATTAGGTGGAAACCCCATCCCTCTCCCCAGAGCCTGCCCCCCCAGAAAGCACACTAAACACAGCTCCTCCCCAGAGGCTCAAGACCACTCCCACAGGGTATTTAAACTGCCTCCCAGAAAACTGACATGTGTTTTTTCGGTCTCTCTTATCTCCTATCTGGGGGACAGAGAATCACCAGGAAATGCTTTACCCATTGAACTGTTTTTATCCCCCCTAATTTGGTCTGATTTGGATTATTTTGTCGTCGAAGAAGCTTATCAGGGTGCAGGAACTTTTCATTACCATCTTGGTTCTGCTTTTCTTTATCACACGTTAAAAATAGTTTTTATTTTAATTTTTGTGTGTATGTGTATAGTGTTATGCTTATATGCATGAATGTGCGCATGCTTGTGGAGGTTTGAGGTTGAGTTTGGTGTCTTCCTGGGTCACTCTTCCACCGTATGTTGAGGCATGGTCACTTGAGTTCACTGACTTGGCTAGTCTACCTAACTGGCCTGCTCCCATGATCCCTGATCTCTGCCTTCTGTGTGCACTGCATTGCAGGTGGGCCGTCATGTCATGCTCGTCTGACTTTTATGGGGTGCTGGGATTTGAATTCTGGTTCATGCTTTTGCTGCTGCAAGTATTTCACACACAGAACTATCTCCCCTCCCCTGAGCAATTTCTATTGTGCTAAAAATTTATTGTTTGTAAGTGTCCAGTTCAGGGGCATGAGGTCTAGTCACGGGGCACACAGCCATCTCCAGGTGGCATCATCTTTTTGAACTGAAAGGCCATCCCTTAGACACTCCCTCCGTGCCTCAGGCAGCCGCCAGCCTGCTCTATGTCTGACTTTCACCATTCTGGGTTCCTTGTATAGACAGGATAACTCACATTTCATCATTTTATTGCTGGCTTTCTTTAGCATGCTCCCAAGGCTCATTCCATGGTGTAGTGTTTCAGAGCTTCTCAAGGCTGAGACAGGAGAATCAAGAATTTCAGTGTAGTCTGGGCTGCAGAGCCAGACCCTATCTTTAAAACAAACAACAGATAGCTAGATGGCTCAGCAGATAAAGGTGCATGCCATCAATAAATAGTGTAAGCCTGATAGATAGCCTGAGTTCAAATCTAGGCAAAGCTAGGAGAGAAGCAAGCCTTCAGAGTCTGTCCTCTGACCACTACACCATGAGATGATAGCCTCACACCCTCCCCACCACACAGACACACACACTGTTTTGTGTGCATATGTACTATATTTTCTTCATCCATTCATCTGTCAGACAGCTAGTAAGCACAGCTGTTTTTAATCTGTGGAACCCCCGCCCCACCCTTCCCTGCTGTTTCCTGTGTAAATGTGCTCTCAGGGTCCCCTGGAATCGAGATGAATTGCTGAGGGTCTCATGAGAGGCCAGCAGAGTCAGATTCAGCTCTGCCTGGGAAAGTTGAGGTAGTGTTGTGGAGTTTGTGGTAGAATTAAAATAAGCATCCACTTGGAAGCAGTACTTGGTTAAAGATGGGATTTATGTGGAGATCAGAAACTGTAGATCCCTGGTTAGAGCTCATGCTTCTCAGGGTACTGAGGCCTTTTGAATATGGACATTCTGTAAGTGCTCAACCTCCCAGCCTTCTTTGGGTCAAGCCTTTGTATAGATGATGGGATGGAAGAAGGGGGCTATAGCCAGGTCTCTTTGTGTTCCCCAGAGCTTTTTGGGCAGGTGGTGTTTACAGAAAGTTCAGAGCTCAAAGAACAGCTCTGTTTCCACAAGGACAGAAAATACAGGCCTGTCTGGGAGTGACCGGGTCCCTCCTGACTGGTTGACCTGTCTGGGACTGAATAGGCTCAGTGTTTAGAAGTCGGTAGGGAGAGTAGGGGGTTGTTTTGAGACACAATATGACATTTTCTGGTGTTTGTTTCCCTGACAAATTAATATACATATGCATATATACAATACGGGTTTAAACAAAAGGAAAACGTGAGTGTGCAAAGAGAAATACAAGCATTTTTGTTACAACCTCCCCAGCAGTAAGCACCGTTTATAGTTTGCTGTGTTTATCCTGCCAGATTTGGTGCACTGGTGAGTGTAGCATTAGTAGGCTTGGGGAAAGGCTGTTTTAGAAAACAAATGGGGGTGCTGGGGTACAGCTGGGTGCATCTTAGCAGCAGAGAACACACAGGTCCTGGGTTCTATATCCTAGATTGTGAAAAGCAAACAGAAATAAGTGGGACCACCTGGCTGCACCAGAACATGTACTTTGGTTATTAGTAGAAATATAGGACTTACTCTTAATATTAGAAACAATGCTTACTATGCTTTTTAAAATGAACAAATGGATTAAGAAAAACTCAAAATAGCAATCATCTAAAAAATAGCTCAATCCCATGGCCCTGATATTCCCAGTAGACTTATTTATTTTTTAAAAAGAGGTCTCACTGGCAGGCTTGGGACTGGCTGTGTAGACCAGGCTATCTTTAGCTCAGAAGTTTAACTGCCTCTACTTCCTGAGTGCTGAGATTAAAGGATTGTGCTGCCTGTTAATACATATATTAAGCTGGGTGTGGTACCTCATGCCTTTATAGCACTCAGCGGGCAAAAGTAAAAGCTTTGCTTTTTTTTTTTTTTTAAACTTTGCAAATTACAAAAAGTGTAATGAAGAATCAAGGTGGTAACACACACTGTAATCTTGGAACATGGAAAGTGGGGGCAGGAGGATTGCATTTGTCTTAGTTAGGGTTTCTATTGCTGCGATGAAACACCATGACCAAAAGCCAGTTGGGGAGGAAGGGGTTTATTAGACTGTATTAGACTTACACTTCAGCATTGTTGTTCTTCACTGAAGGAGTCAGGACTGGAACTCAGACAGGGCAGGGTCCGGGTGGGTCAGAAGCACAATGCAGGGCCTGGGAGGGGAGTTCCCTTGCATACTTCCCACGACTTGCTCAGCCCACTTCTTACAGAGCACAGGGATGGCACCGCCCACCATGGGCTGGACCCTCCCCCTTTGATTAATTTAGATTAATTAATTAAGGAAATGCCTTACAGCATTTCTCAAGGAGGCTTTTCCTCTACTGAGAGGTTTTCCTCCGACTTTAGCTTGTGTTAGATTGATACACACAACCATGTAGTACACCATTCAAGGCCAACCTAGGTTACATAGCACACTTTAACACCAGCATGGGGAGGCAGAGGCAGATGTATCTCTTGAGTTCCAAGTACACAGTGAGAGCCCATCTCAAAAATTGTGTGTGTGTGTATGTGTGCGTGTATGCTTGCCCTTTGTACAACTGTTTCTGCTTGTATACAGTAGGAGTGCGGTGGTGGTTCTCAGTGCAAGGCCTCTGGAGTCTGCTTGGGTAGTAGGCTTAGAGGTCTGTCATGCAGGGCCTCGAGGCTGGAGCTGCTCTGGTCTGTTAGGCGAGCATGCATGCGCACCCATGTGATGCCAGGAGAAGGGGGCTAACAAGAGGATCCTTGGTGTTGATGTGAGCTTCTGGCCTTTGCTTATTGGAGCCCAGTGCATGCAGTCCAGACTGCCTCTCTGGAGTTTTCTGTGACCCCCTGGTGTTGTGCACTCTTAAGTGGAATGTGTTTGGATGCTGGGCCTTGGTAGAATCTCCTAGAATGGCCTTCTACAGATTTTCCCAACTCTTCAAAAATTTTTACTATTAAAATTATTACATATTTAGCTGTGCAGTGGTGACACATGCCTTTAAATCTGGTGCTCTGGAGGCAGAGGCAGGTGGTTTTCTGAGTTCGAGGCTAGCCTAGTCTACAGAGTGAGTTCCAGGACAGCCACAGAGAAACCCTGTCTGGAAAAAAAACAAAACAAAAAAATTAATACATATTTGTGTGCATATGCCTCTGTGTGTGTGTGTGCGTGTGTGTGTGTGTGTGTGTGTGTGTGTGTGTGTGTGTGTCCATGTCCATCTGTCCTCCACTGTGCATGTGTGGAGGTCAGAGGACAACCTAGGGGAGTTAGTTCTCTCCTACCACGTAGGTTCCAGGGATTAAATTGAAGTTTTCAGGTTTGATGGCAAGTGCTTTTACTGAGCCTCCTATATTTTGTTTTATATTTTTGAGGCAGGGTCTTGTGTTGCTCAGGTTGGCCTTTCACTCACTAGGAAGCTGGGGATGGTTGTGGCTTTTGCAGAGTGGTTGGAGAAGCAGATCTAGTGATATCAGCAGCCGGTGAAGAAGGGCAGACAGGGGTGCAGTGTGCCCAGAGGAGGCCAGCTAGACTTCAGCGCTGTATCTGTGTTCCTTCTGTGAACTCAAACCTAGGAGTTTACTAGACAGGGCATGGCCCCCACACACTAATACCTTCTGTGGTGGCTGCAGGATCTGCGGTGGGGTTCACTGCTGTCAAGTTCAGAAGACACTTTAAGCTGGTGACCTGGGGCTAGTTATTTAATCTCTTTTGTAGAATGCTGTAGCAGTACCTTCATAGAATGGAGAAGGATTTGGAAGGTCATGCACTTAAATGTTTATAAGGCACCTGGCACCAGGCTAGCTGGTTCTCAATAAACAGGAGAGCTATTAATGACCCTGAACTCGGCCTTCAAGAAGGGCCCAGGGGTTTGGAGTAGGCAGGCTGCACACTTGGGGCTCATTTGTTTACTAGATGCTGAGGCTTCTAATTGTGCTAAACTCTGCTGCAGACCCAGGTCCAACAGCCACATCTTTTCCTTCAGGGGCTCAGACTCCTTAGCAAGCATTGGTCAACTTGGGAAGCAGGTACCCTGGTCCTTCTGCTACTCACATCTTCTAAAATTCCACTGCCTCTTCTTTTCCGCCCAGTAAGGGTGTTTTATCACTGGATTTGGAGTCTTTTTCTCTTGGAAGCTTGGTTGTGTGGAGGCTCTGTGGCTAGCTGGCCACATCTCTGAGTTGGTCTCCACAAGCCAACTTCTCTTATTAGCCGTCTTTCCCACTTGCGGTAGGCCCTGAATACATGACCTCTTAGTTTTGGGAGACCTAGTTTTTTATTTTTTTTTAAATATTTTATTTTTATTTTATGTGAATTGGCGTTTTGCCTGCATGTATAACTGTGTAAGGGTGTCAGATTTTGGAATTACAGACAGTTGTTAGCTGCTATGTGGATGCTGGGAATTGAACTCAGGTCCTCCAGAAGAACAGTCATTGTTCTTAACCACTGAGCCATCTCTCCAGCCCCTCATTTCACCAATGGTCACACTGTAATGGTATGCAGATTGCTGTACTAGTACAGGCTGGGGAACCAGGTCATCCAGCAGGGGTATATAGTGTGTGTGGATTCTGCATTTTTCACTTCACTGAGACCCCCCCAAAACGAAGTGTCAGAACATTCAGTCTTGTTACAAAAATCTAAACATTTGTATAACATGGGAAGTAGAAATGAAAGTCGTTGCTTCCTCCCTGCTGGCCCTCCTGCCGTGAGCACAGTCTCCAGTCTCCAACAGGGCTGTTCTAGCTACCACAAGAACTTAGGGCCTGTGACAGCCGGCAAGCTCCTGCCGGCCTTCGTGCAAAAGGCCTATCAAGTGTGCTCTCTTGGGAAGAGGCCACTGTGTGTCTTTGCATATCCTGGATGAATCATAGTGCTGGGCTGTGGAAGACAGGGAACAAAGAACAGATTTAATTAGCTGGTGAGTTCTGCTCCTGAGATCTCAGAGCTCACCATTTGTTGCTGGGATTCAAGACCTTGGGATTGGGACAGGGTGGGCCAAGTCTCTAAGATGTAGCCTGGTTAGGATAAGATTTTTTTTTTTTTTGGTTCCGGCGAGTGTGATGAGGAATTCTTTTTGTGGAATGAATGTCTGTGGTGAATGATGTGCTGTTTTTCTCTTTCTTCCTCCTTCTTTTTCTTTTTCTTTTCTGTGACAGGATGTGTGTGTGTGTGTGTGTGTGTGTGTGTGTGTGTGTGTAACAGCTCTCTGGCAGTCCTGGAACTCACTCTGTAAACCAGACTGGCATGGAACTCACAGAGATCTGCCTGCCCTTTTCTCCTGAGTGCTGTGATTAAAGGTGTGTGCCACCACCACCCGGTATGATCTTTCTTTTTATTTATTTTTTTTATTTTTTATTTATTTTTTTTGATTTATTTATTTATTATGCATACAGTTTTACAGAAGAGGGCGCCAGACCTCATCATAGATGGTTGTGAGCCACCATGTGGTTTTGCTGGGAACTGAACTCAGGACCTCTGGAAGAACAGTCAGTGCTCTTAACCTCTGAGCCATCTCTCCAGCCCCTTCTTTTTATTTTTTAAAGATTTATTTATTCATTTATTTATTTATTATATATGCAGTATACAGAAGAGGGTACCAGATCTTATCATAGATGGTTGTGAGCCATCATGTGGTTGCTGGTAGTCGAACTCAGGATCTCTGGAAGAGCAGTCAGTACTCTTAACCTCTGAGCTAGCTCTCTAGCTCTGTATAAAGATTTATTTACTTGTGTTTTATGGGTATGACTATCTTGCCTGTATTTAAGTATGCACCACATGCATGCAGAACCCAAGGAGGCCAGAAGGTGGCATTGGCTAATCCTGTGAGTTGCCTTGTGGGTGTTAGAAATCAAACCTGGGTCCTCTGCAGGAGCAGCAACTGCCCTTAACCACTGAGCCACCTCTTCGTCGCTGGCTGAGATAATTCATATGATAGGTATTTGTAGGGTCATAGTTTGTTGGACCCATCAGTTCCGTTGGGGAATGCCTGGCCCTTATTTTGAATTTTCTCCATCTTTGTTCTTTCTGTATGATGGGAAGTCCAGTGGCTTTACTGTCCTGCCTTTTCTTTAAGGCACTGAGTGGATTCTCTGTAGAATCCTTTGTTGGGGATCAGTGAGACCAGCTCAGCTTTTTCTCCCCTCCCCACCTTCAGAATTTTACCTTTGTTTTCTTTAAAGAGAAGATCTTCCTTCGAGCATCCTTGTAAACAGTCTTCTGGAGAGGGCGATGGCTCTGAGGGAGAGGAGGGGGGCGCTGCCACCATGGCCTCTGAGGGTAGACACCCCACACAGCTCTTTGTGGCTGCTCTGTGCAGTCAGAGGTGTTCAGCCAGCTTAGTAGGTAGGGCTTTCAAGTTAGACAGAGGTCAGAATGGCCTGTTGAGAAAGATCTCCTTAGGGATTGAAAAAAAATTATATATTTTTATTTTTATGTGCATTGGTTTTTGCCATGGGTGTCTGGTCCCTTGAAACTGGGGTTACAGACAGTTGCCATGTGGGTGCTGGGAACTGAACCCAGATCCTCTGGAAGAGCAGTCAGTATTCTTAACTGCTGAGCCATCTCTCCAGCCCGGGGAATTTTTTTTTTTTTTTTTTTTTTTTTAATCTCACAGTGGAACCCTGGCTGGACTCAAACTCAAGCAGTTCTCCTTGGGTGTGCCTTCCCAGAGCTGAGGTCATAGGTGTGTCTCTACATCTGACTTCTGGGGCTTCTCATGGCAGTCCCACCACCAGCCTCTGCCTCCTCCAGCAGCAATGCAGTCTCCAATGCAGAAAGAAGTGGATATTGTTTTGTTTCCAATGGACTGTGCTTTGCATCATCCCTTAATGCTACTCCTCACCGTCGCCTGCCACTAAAAAATGTGGTTCATTGCCAGGCAGTGGTGGTTTACACCATAATCTCAGCTCAGGAGGCAGAGGCAGGCAGATCTTTGTGAGTTCAAAGTCAGCCTGATGATCTACAGAGTGAGTTCCGGGACCGGCAAGGCTACACAGAGAGACCCTGTCTTGGAAAAAAACTAACTAACTAACTAACTAACTAACTAACTAACTAACTAAAATGTGGCTCTTAGGTTGTCAGGTGTGCAGGTCAGTGTGTAAGGTGTAGACTGACTCCTGTGCTGTGCAGGAGCCAGATGGCTCAGCAGGTGGAGGTGTTTGCCTCCAGGCATCAGGTCAGGAGTAAGTTGTGGTGGGTGGAGAGAGGTGATTCCCATAGGTTGTCTTCTGACCTTCAGGCCTGTGTGAGAGTGTACACCACTCACACAATAAAGGAAGAATAATAAAATTTTTGTCTTTTGAGACAGTGTCTTGTATCTCTAGCTGTCCTGGAACCCGCTCTGTAGGCCAGACTGTCTAGGAACTCAGAGATTGCTTGTCTCTGCTTCCTGAGTGCACCCTATATGTCACCACCCTATGTTTGAAAAAAAAAAAAATTTTTAAGCTACAAAAATTTTTGTTGCCTTCGTGGTAGGTTAGCAATTTGTCCCAGTCCTAACGGCAACGTTTATTCTATAGATGTAGAATGTTACTAGATTATCCTGCAATCGGAGCCCATCTTCTAGTATTCTCTAGTCATTTGAGAAATAGCAGTCCAAGGCAGCAGATATGTGGCTCTTAAAGCAAGTGAGCCTAGAAGTGGCTTGAGACAGATCATCTGTCTCCCAAGTGGGAGCAGTCTGGGCTTCTTTTAATTTTTTTTTTTCCTAGACAGGGTTTCTCTGTGTACCTGTGGCTGTCTTGGAACTCACCAAAGACCAGCCTGGCTTTAAATTTAGAGATCTGCCTGCCTCTGCCTCTCAGTGCTGGGATTAAAGGGTGCATCACCAATGCCTGATTGAGGCTTGCTTTTTTACTGTGTATCCCAGGCTGGCCTGGAGCTAATGGCAATTCTGCTGCCTCAGCTTCCTTAGTATTATAGGCATGAGCCATCAAACTTGGCTTCTGTTTTTGTTACTTTAGGCTCTATGATGGGTGATTTTGTTTGCTTTCTGGATTTGGGGTTATCCAGGGAATCTGATGGAGTTTCTTTCTGAAAATGTCTGCTCTGCTTTGTGAGCTGATGTTTTCTCAGCACCATGTTTGGGTCCCATGTACCAAGCTATGGAAATGTTTGTATAGTTTTGCTCTTTTGTGTTTATGACTTACATCTTTAAATTGCTCTGCATATTTAGGTTTATGTCAGCTACATTTTAAAAAATGTCTAAAATTTATTTAGTTAATTAACTTTTCAGGTGTGAGTGCTTTGCATGCATGCCAGAGAGCCTGCACCAGAGGTTTTATTGCGTCAAATAATTACTTTTACACTGATTGACCTAGGGCCCAGGCATATAACTTGCTAACTCCTTCATCTGAATTCAACCAATCTTGTTCAGCCATACAGCTCTGTACCTTTTTTTCAGAGGAGCATTTCAGCTTCTTTCCTCTGTGTTGTTTCCTGGCGACTCTGCCTGGTGTCTATACGTCTGTGCCTTCTGTCTCTGCTCTGAGATGTTCTGAGTTTTCTTAGCCTGGTTGCCCCGCCCACACTTCCTGTCTGCCTTTAGCCAATCAGCTTTTATTAAACCCATAGGCGGGACAAATATTTACAATGACAGGAAACAGTAGCAACATAACATAATCCCACTACAATTACAGGTAGTTGTATGTTATAGAATATTATTTTAAGGTGTGTTACTTTGCTTCTGTTGCATTTGTGTAACTCTGATGGTCTTTATTAACACCTAATGGTCTAAAAAAGTGCTAAATGGCCAATAGTGAGGCAGGAGAAAGGATAGGTGGGGCTGGCAGGTGGAAAGGATAAACAGAAGGGGAAATCTGGGAGGAAGAAATAGCCAGAGAAGGAGGAGGACTCCAGGGGCCAGCCACAGAGCAAGCCAGGGAATAATAGTAAGATTTACAGAAGAGAACAAGAGGCAAAGGTGGATGGGATAATTTAGGTTAAGGAAAGCTGGCTAGAAACAAGCCAAGCTAAGGCTGGGCATATATAAAAAAGAATAAGCCTCCATGTGTATTTGAAAGCTTGTGACAGACCCTCCAAAAGAGTCAGTCACAGACGGCATGTGGCAGTGCAGTGGCGCAGGGGCACCTCTTGTCCTGGCTTGATTAGCACAGAGCTAGCAGTGCCTTGCACTCTCTTGGCCCCACATGCCTGCCAGCCTATGTGTTCTTTAAGGGTGTAATTTCTGTCTAAACTAATCTCTAGATTTGTGTAATTCCAGGGACAATCCCAGCAGGCTTTTCTTTTGCTGGCATCTGTTTAGAAATAGACAAACCAATTTCTCTGAAAATGCAAAAAAACAAAAGTAACCAGAACATTTCTGAGAATAGAGCTGAGGGGCTGTTGCACCAGGTATGAATATTTCATGAAAGTGACAGTTATGAAGGCAGTGACATGCGGGCAGAAGGGCCAGGCTGATGAGCTGCTGGAAAAGAATGTCTAGAGACGGACGGCACCACTTCAGGTAGTCTGCTGTCTCTTCTACTGTGTGCTGACCATCTCCCTGTTACTGTAGTAAGTCACTTAACAAGGAGAAAGGTTTATTTATTTATTTTGGTCACAGTTTTTCAGCTTTCAGTCCATGATCTTGTCCGTGACCCTGTGACAAAGCTGCACATGTTGTTGGGGGTATGTGACTGACACTCGACTCATTACCAACCAGGGAGTAAAAAGAAGGAAAGCTGCTCACAGTGGCGCACACCTTTAGTTCCAGCACTGGGAAGGAAGGCAAAGTCAGAGGCAGGTAGATCTTTTGAGTTTGAGAGCAGCCTGGTCTATGTGGAGTGAGTTCCAGGACAACAAGGCTGTGTAGAGAGAGCCTGTCTCAAAAGTAGGATTGGAGAGTCTGGGGCCCACAGCCCTTTATGGGCTCCTTTGACTTGAAGACCAGCTGCCAAGCCTACTTTAAGGTTCTGCCATCTCCTGGAATGCCATCTGGGGGTGGGGGGTGGGTTCAGGGCTTTGACCTGTGTGACCTCGAAGCATTTGCAGTCTGTGGTCCACCGTGGAGTCTCTGTCCTGGTCTTGCTGACTGTGCTCTTTGTGTAGAACTGCTGCCTTGGGGTGCTCTGTGGCTGTTACTCTCTCTGGAGCTTCTTTGACCGTCTTTTTGAACCTCATCTTCCAGATCCTATGTGCTTCGCTTTTAGAAACTCAGGCATCTAAAGGCAGCAAGTAACTGTGTTAAACAGCAGGATGTTTTTCACCTGAGAAAGGTTAAGTCCAGAAGCATGCAGTGTTGGGATTTGCTGGCCCAGTGCTTTTGCCCTTTAGGGCTCAGTGCTATTTGTCCCTAAAAACTGGGGACTGAGTCAGCCATTGGCAGGCTGGACAGGAATGGCTTGGTGAGGTTGGCTGTCTTGTTTCATTAGAGGACTGTCCTGGGCTGAGGGGGTGAAGGGGAACCTATGGGTACTTGCATATGAATCTGAAAGACGTTTTTTTCTTCCTATACACTTCCATAATAACATCTGCTGACTGTTGGATTCCAGGTTTGTGTTTGTTACTTTACTGGTTGCTAAGCAGAAGCAACAGGATTTGTTTATCTCGGCTTCTAGTTCAAGGGTACACTTAGGGTGAAGCAGTCATGGCCATAGGAGTGTAAAGTCACGGTGCATCCCAGCCAGGGCTCAGAAAATGATGTGGACACTGCTGCTCGGTTCACTTTCTCTTTTTTATTCATGCCATCCTAATCAGACCCCAGAGGCTAGTTTTTTCATAATTGGAAACTGTCTTAGGCTGTGACTTATCATTGCTTCCTTTTATTCTAAGGGTGCCCTTCTAGGGTGGAGACAGACTGAGAAAACATGCCAGTTCTCACCTTTTCGCCCAGTGTGCACCGTGTATCCCTTTTGTGTCATTGATTAGTCCCTGATTTCTCTGATCTCTTTCCTGATTTTATTATGTAGACAGTGTTCTGTCTGCATGTACACTTGCGGGTCAGAAGAAGGTGCTAGATGTCATTACTGATGGTTATGAGCCACCATGTAGGTGCTGGGAATTGAACTCAAGACCTCTGGAAGACCAATTAGTGCTCTTAACTTCTGAGCCATCTTTCCAGGCCCTGTCTGATTTTTCATCTCTGGTGATTTTTCTTGAATTTTTAATGTTACGGTTTTTTCACTCTTGGAGTGGGGGAGGGGAGAGGGATTCTGCTGGAACAGACTCCAGCCTTGTTGGGATGTGGGGAGAAGACACAGGCCATGGTGGCTCTTCCTGATCCCTCCTGCTCAGTTCCCTTTCTTTTTTGCTTAGCACTGGGTTCAGCCCCCATGTGCTTTGGGCCTTTTTCAGCCTGCTTACCCAGTGGGGAGTCTGGCTGACAGGCCTGTCCTCTTCCTTTTGAGCAGCCACCACTTCCTGGCACTCTGGGCATTTCCTCTGCAGCCCTCACCTTGTAGAGGGTCAATCTGCTGATATCAAAACTGCCCCCAAATTTCAGGTTCTTTATTCATTTTCATTTTGGAGGGTTCTAGAAGAGTATGTGGTCCTTAGGCAGAACACCCCTGATGTCTCCATTCTGTTTTTCTGAGACCAGTGGCTTTTTTTTTTTTTTAAGATGAGTGCACATCTGTAGGTGATGCAGAAATTGGAGTGTTTTTAAGATGAGTGCACATCTGTAGGTGATGCAGAAATTGGAGTGTTTTTTTTTTTTTTTTAAACTTTTTTTTTATTTATTTATTTGCCTTGGTGTTTGCCTGGAACTGGAACTACAGACAGTTGTTAGCTGCCATGTGGGTGCTGGGAATCGAACCCGGGTCCTCTGGAAGAGCAGACGGTGCTCTTAACCACTGAGCCATCTCTCCAGCCCCTGGAGTGTTTTTAAAATGAGTGCACATCTCTAGGTGATGCAGAAATTGGAGTGTTTTTAAGATGAGTGCACATCTGTAGGTGATGCAGAAATTGGAGTGTTTTAAAGATGAGTGCACATCTGTAGGTGATGCGGAAATTGGAGTGTTTTTGTGATGCCCTGATGTCCTTATTCACTTCTCTCTATTCATGGTTCTGACCAAGACTGTCTCCTGCCTCCGAGCATTCTGAGTCCCAGAAGAAAGTAATTTGTCACATTCTCCTTGTAGTGCCCATGCCACACTCTGAGGAGAGCCCTCGGTGGGTGGCACAGCAATTGAAGTCTTCTATAGCACAGGCTCTGTGTTCATTTGGGGTGTCGACCTGTCACTTGGCCACAGACTCTGTGTCCCCATCTCTCTGGCTCCCTTTATCTACCTCTGTGCTCTGGCCTTTGTAGGGAGTTTGTTCCCCCTGCTGGAGGCCCGCTTTACCTCCTTGAGGTGGGAGTTCCCAGGGCAACCAGGCCATTCCTGTTCCTCTCCTGGGCTCTGCCCTCTGCCGGGTTGGGTTGAATGGAGGAGGCAGTGACTGGAGATAGACAGACTGGAGAAAGTTGCTTCCTGTCTGAGGCCCACAAACCTCATTCCTGGCTGCCCAAATTTCAACTGGGTTGTGGGTGACATCATCCACAGAGAGGCTTTTGGTGTAAACAGTCACAGCTGAGCGGTTCAGGGACAGCTGGAGCTGGCCTGATGGCAGCCTCCTATGGTCTATTTCCATATATACACTGCACATACACAGTTACAGTTAGCAAGTCTGTTTAGAACTTGGTTGGGCTTTTTCTCCTCTTCTTCCTTTCTTTCCTCCTCCTTTCTCTCTCCTCCCGCATCCTTCTCCGGATACCCAAACCCCCTAAATAAATCTCTATATGGCACCCGGCCAAAAAAAACAAAAAGAAAAGAAAAAAAAGAAAAAAAACAACTTGGTTGGGTACAGTGCCCTATGAACTTTATGGATGATGATTTTCTTTCTCTCTCAAAATATTTTATTTATTTATTTTGTTTTTTTGTGATGGGGATTTTTCTGTAACAGCTCTGACTCTCCTGGAATACTCTCTGTAGATCAGATTGGTCTTAACTCACAGAGATTCACCTGCCTCTGCCTCCCATGTACTGCAATTAAAGGTAAGTGCTGCCACTACCCAGCTCTTTGATTATTTTTGTTTTCTGTGCTGGTGATGGAACTTGGGGTCTTGTGTGCTCTAGGCAAGTGCTCTGCCACATCCCAGCCCTCATTGAAACTCTTGGAATGGGAACGCCAACCATAGTATAATGGAGCTTAGTAACTGGAATTGGTTAATTGACATCATGGCAGGGTGTTCCTGAGAGATGAAGCCCTGTGCCTGGAGCGGCTTCACGGGATGAAGTCTTTGTGTCTGTGTCTCTGTGTGGTATGTATTTGTGCAGTGCATGCGTATACTTGTGTGGGTATCTGTGCTGTACTGGTATAAAAAGCCAGAGTATCACTTTGCCTTAGGGCCTTGAATCAGGGTCATGGAACCTGCTAGCCATTTTGGTTAGGATGGCTTGTTAGTGAGCTTCCTAGTGCTGGGATTACCGGCATGTATAGTCATGCTTGGCTATGTGAGTGCTAGGGACACCTGCATGCATACATGAACATTTAAAGCTATAGCAAGTGTGTGTCTCATATGTTAGTAAAAAGGAAAAAGATGTTAGGGAAAGAAAAGCAAGCAGAGCTGGTAAGCACCCATGCTTCGTTTCCCCTTTCTCTAATGTGGGAACCTTGAAACTGTAGTTTGTCGATGTTTAAAGTGTAGCCACAGTGGACCAGGCTCCTGTGCAGTCACAACTTGATTCTCACGGTTTCTGAAGATGTGTACCAGTGAGGGGACAGGACCTTGGTGTATGGAGGAGCAGGATAGATAGGGTGGCTAAAGCAGTCTGCCCAGCACAGGCAGGAGCTCAAGGTGGTCAGGGGACCATGAGACCTGCTGCAAAGTCCACAGGGTGGGTGCTGGCAGCCAGCCTCTGATATCTGCTGGGCCTCACAGCTGGGTCATGTGTGGTAGTTATGCTCTGTGTAGTCCAGGATTGGCCTGAAACTATATCCTGTTTCAGCCTCAGTGCTGGACTTTGTAGATCACCACACTCAGCTCAATTTTTTGTTCCTTAAAATAGACAGATCTTATCACTCAGGTATTCTTCAGACCTCTTTCATCCTTTATTTAATCTCTGAGGAATCTGGCTTTAAGTTAAAGCTAGTGTGGGGTGGAGCCAAGTTGCAAACCCAGTGTTTCAGTGATTGGATCAGAGAGTGTGTTAAGGCCTATTCATTGGGCTGATGGGAAGATGGGTAAGCAGTGCTAAGCATGAGCTAGTTGCTATCTGATGGAAGCCATGATGGAAGGAGACCCAGGACTAGGGATGGAGATCAGAGACTTGTGGGCTCCAGAGCTTCCCCAGAGGATGGCTTTACAGTCAGTTCTTCCCCTGTAATTGACGGAGCTTTGTTACCAGGCTTTCAGACAAGCTTGTGTCTGCTGGGCCGTTTTACCCGCCCCACCCCGCCTTTCTTTCTTTTTATGTTTTTAGATTTTTTAAAAAATTTGTTTATTTGTTATGTATACAGTATACAGAAGAGGGTACCAATTGTCATCATAGATGGTTGTGAGCCACCATGTGGTTGCTGGGAATCGAACTGAGGACCTCTGGAAGAACAGTCAGCACTCTTAACCTCTGAGCCATCTCTCCAGTGCTTTTACATTTTTAAAGATTTATTTGTATTTCTGTATATGGGTGTTTTGCCTGATATGTGTATCAGGTATGTGCTTGGTGCCACACAGAATCTAGAGGAGGGTGTCAGATCCCCTGGAATTGGAATTACAGATGGTTGTGAGCTGCCATGTAGGTGCTGGAAACCAAACCCAGGTCCTCTGCAAGAGCGGCAAGTACTCTTAACCACAGAGCCATCCTTATACTCCTTATTTTATTTTTATGTAACTATCTACCTACCTACCTACCTACCTACCTACCTACCTACCTACCAACCATCTGTCTATCCATTTATTCTGTTTTTCAAGACAGGGTTCCTCTGTAACAACCCTACATGTCTTGGAACTAGTTCTGTAGACCAGGCTGGCCTCAAACTCCCAAAGATCCTCCTGTCTCTGCCTCCCAAAGTGCTGGGATTAAAGGCATGCACCACCACCTCTATGCCGCCGCTGCCTGCCTCCCCATTTTATTTTTAAATTAAATGTATGTCTATGTGTGTTTCTGTGTGTGTTTGTGTGTGGGTCTGTGTGAGGGTTTGTGCATGAGTACAGGTGCCTGTAGAGGCCAGAAGAGGACAAGGTCCCTTAGAGCTGGAGTTACAGGAGCATGTGAACTGCCTGACATGGATTCTGGAAATGGAGCTCTGATCCTCTCTAAGAGCAGTATGTACTCACCTGCTGAGGCATCCCTCATTCCTTGAGTCCTACTTTTCAGAATGCTGTAATAGAGAGCCTCAGTGGCAGAGATGTAGAGATGCTGGGTCATCCTTTTGCTGAGTACGGCCCAAGAGACAATGAGGCTGGCCCGTTTTTGAACTTTCTATCTTGGATTCCTCTTCTCATCTTCATTTCCCTGTGTTTTGTTTTGTTTTGTTTTAACCCTTACATCAGAAGTTAGAAAGGCATAGCCTTTTTGAATGCGAGGTTTGTTTATTTTTTTCCCCACCCCTTATGGTTTTTTTTTTTTTTTTTTTTTTTTGTGATGCTTATATGCCATGGTGATACATTGGGTAGGGCCAAGCAGTTGCTGCAGCTGAATGTACCTGTGATATATGATATATGAGATATATGAGAGTTGGGGACTTCCTGCTCTTGGTGTTACCAGCTGGCTGCTTAATGTGTTTGCATGAAGTGGTCTGGTGTCTGAAGCGTGTACAGGCCTGGAGCATTGAAATGTCTGAAATAAACAATTGTTTATTTTTTGAGACGGGTTTCTCTGTGTAGCCTTGGCTGTCTTGGAACTTGCTCTGTAGACCTGGGTGGGCTGGAACTCACAGATCTGTCTGCCTCTTCCTCCCAAGTGCTGGGATTAAAGGCATGCACCAGTCATGTCTGACTAACAATGAAATTAAAAAAAAATTAATTTTTTAAGGCAGCATTCATGTATGTGGCCCAGGCTGACAAATGTATCTGAGAACTGGCCTTGAACTAGCTAAGTAGCTGAGAATGGCCTTGAATTAGTGATTTTCCTGTTTCTACCTTCTTAGATATTGGCATAATGGTGGCTTCTTCTGCTTGGATTTTATGGTGTTAATTCTTTAATTTTTAGGTGACATTTAATGAGCAAATGTATGAAAGTTTAAGTATAAGTTTTGTTATTTAAGAATTTGCACATGTGCATGTGTGTGGACACACTTGTGCCACTGTTACACCCGTTTCTAGACATTCCCAGTGACCACCTTGGAGTTGGACATGCTGTAACATACATGAGGATTTGCCTAATGGAAAGCTAACAACCCCCCAGTCCCAAGGGGAGGGGGACTTGAGGAAAAACCCACGTAAGCGAGGTGCTGCACGCGTTGGCATTCCAGGATTGGGCAAAAGCACTATCAGTACAGTAGCTATTGGCTGAACCTTCTGGTGCGAACCTAACTTTTTAATCTATTGGATGTCAGGCGCACTCCCAGACCCGGGCCCCGCCCTCAGGTACCAAATGTACAGGTGAATCCACATCCTCACACCACAGCACATTGTGAGGAGGTCAGAGGTTTGGGAATCGAGCTCGGAGTCAGGTGTATCGGATACTTCCTGTCTGTCTATGACAAACATCGTGACCAAAAGTGACTTTCAGGAGCGGATCCTAGGACTCCAGAGGGAGACTTTTACAATGGTGGAAACTGGTAATATAGTTACTGGTATATTTATCAAAACCAGTCTAGAATATCAGAGGACAAACCACCCACAGAGCCACCCTGAAGGTCTGGGAGTAGAGACCAAAGTCTTAGGGAGGCATCAATCTCTGGATCTCTGTGAGTTCAAGATCTAACAGCCAGGCTGTGGTGGCGCACACCTTTAATCCGAGCTCTGGGAAAGCTGAATGAGGAGGTGAGATGACTGGGACTTCTGTGAAGGATGGAAGGGAACGTTTATAGTCAGGTTTTGTGAAGACAGTCCTGGGAATTGACTGTGGTTTGTTCCCTATCTCTCTGATAGTTCAGCTTTTCCCTGATACCTGGCTCCAGTTTCTATTATAGCACCAAATAGAATTTGTGCAATAGGAAACTACATCAGAGCACCAAATCAGGAAGCGTGTGGGAAACAGGGAGAATAGAGAGCCAATTGCAAGTGGGGCAAGGCTCTAAAACACTCAAGGCCTGCTGATAGCTTCCTCCTGCAAGGCCCCACCCAGAGCCATTCTCAACCCTCCTAACCTGCCACCCTCTGATACAGCTTCTGCTGACCCCCATCCATAATATTTCATTATAACTGTAATTTTGCTACCGTTATGAATTGTAAATATCTGTATTTACAATTTGGGGTCTGTATGTGACCCCAAAGGAGTCATGACCTACAGGTTGAGAACCACTATCCTAGAATGTGCATCATCTCCCAAACACCACCATAATCAGGCACTGAGTGTTTGAGTATGTGAACCTCTGGGGACATTCCTTGTTCAAACCAGCACATCCTGGCAGCGGTCTCCAAAGCCACACTGAGCCAGCCTGCTGACCCCAGAAGGATATCTTAAGGACTTCTTCCTGGTCCCTCTAGCTGTTTTCTGGATTGTTCACTTCACCTGCTTTTTGGACATTTTGTTTGGTGATGGCCTCTCTCTCCCCTCCTTTACAGAGGCCACCTCCCTCCTTTTTCTGTGGGTGCCTCACAGCCTTGGTCTTAGCTGCACTCCACCTCTGGCTTCTCCAAATGGATGATGCCACCCTCAGGTCCTGAGGTGAGGACTGTGAGAAGGCAAGCAGTAGATGGCATTAGCATCAGGGAGGCTTCGAAAAGAATGGGCTTTCCCTGATTGATGAAAGGTGCCCTGTGAGGTCAGGGTGTGAATTAGAGAGAGCTCTGTTTTGGGACTCATCGTCCAGTGCTGTCTGTGCAGGCAATGAGTCCATTGTTGCCTTTCCTGCCTGCTCTCACCAACCACACCAGTGCCACAGCAGCCATAGCCCGAAGTCTAGGCCCTGGACAAGAGCTCTCTGTCCTGACAAGTGGACATGAGTGCTTGCTGTCAAACAGGCTGACATGGGTGTCTTCTAAAAAGGGTGTTGTATGGAGTTGGGGGCACTCAGTGCTCAGAAATGCCCACGCTGCTGTGATCAGCCTGAGTGTCCAGCTGTTGCTTTCCTCTACCAGGCATTAGCCATCCCAGATTGCCTGGCTGGTCATCTGACACTGGCTTATACCTAAATGTGGAGTGAAATTAATCTTGTTACCCAGAAATGGCTTTTGATGAAATAGTGTGTAGGGAGCCAGACCCTGTGGAGGACCGACAGCGGGAACCTGCTGGACAGGCCGGCCCAGGCTGTAGAGGTGTGGCCTGGGTGTCAGTGTCTCTGATGGCTTTGTTTCTGCCCAGCCTGGGCCTCTGCTGTCTTTAGAGTGTACATACTTAGTCTCCTAAATGACCTGTCCTTACTTACTAGGTCTCTCTTTGGCGCTGTCTTCATGAGGATTTCCCCTTCACCTGGCTAAAAGCAGCATTTTCTATTTAGCTAGTGATTTGCACAGTGCATCTGGGCCCTATAGAAATGCCCGAGGTGGTTTCTGTGGAACAGAGGTAGGGGGATGGTCACGGGCCAGGTAAAGTACCTGTAGTTTCTTTCAGTTTTCCCTTCAAGTTGGAGATTAGATTTTGTTTGGAGATTAAAAAAAAAAAAAAAGGGCTTGTCACCTACAGAAAGAACAGAAGGCAGCAGACAACTGTGGCTGTGAGCCAAGCTGAGCTATGCTCTAAGCCAGGACCTGGAGTGTCTGGGCCAGTTCTGTTCCACAGACCCAGGTGTCAGTCAGGCCCTGGCCTGCCCAGGCTTGCTTCCTGTTTCCTAGCCTGCTAGCTGGGGCGGGTGGGAGTGTGTGCGTGAGCAGAAGATGGGCAGATATCTGGAGCCAATTAAAAGCCCACTCAGAGCCGGTGCTTCTGGCTGGGTTGTGAAGACCAGCTGGCGGACACAAGAGCCAGGTGGGTATAGGCTGGCCAGGACCCAAATTCCAGGCTTTGGGGGAAGATAAATAATTTGGGGGGAATTCTAATGGCTACAGTTTTCCTTTGGAGCGTGTTCAGTGGATTGTAGCTGGAAGAGCCTTGGAGTGCTCTAAGCAGAGGCTGTAAACTTCTTTGTAGAGCCAGGTGTAACATGACTCCTGTGCTGATCCCTCTGGTGCCGTGTGTGCCGTGCCCAGAGACCGACCACCTTCCATTTGTGTGCTCTTCACCAGGACTGTTGAAGGAACTCTGGCTAGGCCCTTCCCCTGTCCCCTGGGGGTGGTTTCCATAACACTCCCATTGTAGGAAGAGTCACATGGCTGTACTTGGCTAGAGTGGCCTGCGCTTGAGTTCTTGACCAGCTGTTCAGCAGTGAGGTGACTGAAGTCTGGCGCTACCAGCAGTGTGGGCAGCAGGTGCAGAATTCAGTGAACTGGGCTGCATTCCACCTTCTGCAGTGCAGCTGTGGTGCAGGCCTGGGTGTTCCCTGTGGTTGAGGTTATCCAGGCACCTCCCTTCCCACAGTCAGGACATCCCAGGTACATAGTGCTTTTTGAGTGGCTGAGTTCACTGGGAACACACATTTCAAGCAGTTGGAGACAAACCATCAGCTCCAGATACTTTTAGTCTGTGTGTAACATTGGCCTTTCTCCTGCACTAGAGGGTGTGCTCAGGCTTCTGGTCTGCGGCTCCCTCAGGTAGGGTGGGTGACTCTTAGCCTCAGTACTGAGTCCCAAGCAGGCATGTCTGGAGGGTGCTGCCATCCTGCCTCTTTTCCATGGTGTCCTACTCAGTGCTGGATACTGACTAGGAGTGTGCACAGGAGGTCTCTGCTGTCAAGCCTGAGACCTGAATTCAGTCCCTGGATCCCACACGATGTGTGATCTGAGTCCTGGAAGTTGTCCTTGTCCTCTGGCACAAAATACTAACGATAGCCATGTGGTGGTGGGCGCTTTTAATTCCAGCACTTTGGTGTCTCTCTGTGGGTTTGAGGCCAGCCTGGTTTACAGAGCTACTTCCGGGACAGCCAGGATTACACAGAGAAACCCTTTCCTCAAAACCCAAAAATAAATAAATGATGCTTTGGAATGAAAACCAGCTGCCTAGAAGAATAGCTGCAAAGGCCCCACATTTCCAACCAGTGCACTGTTCTGTTTCTGTTTTTTTATTATTATTATTTTGGGGGTAGGGTCTCACTGTGTGGCCAGATTTTAATCAAGAATTCATCAGATTTTAAGCTAATGGTTCTAAGTCTAGTCCTGCATGCTGTGTGGTGCGAAGGAAGTGCCAGGACAGGGTGTCACTGGTCATTCTCAGTGGCTAGGGACCACAGAAATGTGCTTGCCATTTAGTGTGTGTCCTTGTATCAAGCAAGGCAAGAGGTTGTGTGGCACTTCCCTGTAAGCTCACTGTGAGGTGGGGTTATGGTAGCGTGTCCTGGGTTCCAGGTTTAGCCTTGTGTTGCTATATGGTAGAGACAGCACAAGAATGTGCTGACTTGCGTTTTTGCGGAACTTACTGTATATTGAGTGGCTTGAAACACGAATTTCTTTTCTCCTGTCTCTGATGCTTAGAAACCTGCTGTATTTTCTAGTCTTTGGAGGCCTGCGTTCTGTATCTCACAGTCCCTTCCTTCGTCTGTCTTTCCAGCTGCCCCCTCTTTGCCTGACTGGTGCTCTGCTCCTGTTGTGGGCCCTTTATGACTCCAAGGGGCTTCTCAGACGCATGCTGCATGATACCTGGGATTCAGCTCAACCACAGTGCAGATCTCTCTGCCACCAGGCTCTGGGGACAAGAGCTGCTGTTCTTGGTTGAGAGAATTACAGCACTGAGCAGACTCTCCCTCCACCCACAGTCCTTACTGTGGCCCACCCTGCTGCTTCAGGGTGTGTCCTGTGACACCCTCCCCTCTCTCTTTTCTATTGACACAGGCTTTCCCTGTGTATCCTTGGCTGTCCTGGAACTTGCTTTATAGACCAGCCTGGCCCTGGACCTGCGTCTGCCTCCTAAACGATGGGATAAGGCATGTGCCATGCCCAGTAGCTTTTACATTTTTAAAAAACAAATGTTAGAAAAAAACTGATCTCCATTTTTAGCCTGAGTGTATAAAGATAGGCTGTTGCTAGTCTGTGTTTCATATTGGAAGTTACCCTATGAGGCAGGGTACAGATCCTATCACATGACCCCAAGGCTGTTCAGGGTAAGGCATCTGTCACATGCTGGATTTTCTGTTTTTGTTTTTTAATAAGAGTTTCTATCATTTTTGTGTATGTGCTCTTGTGTGTCCATGCACTTGTGTACACTATATGTGTGTAGGTGCCCCTGGAGGCTGGGAAATGTGGTTGTGAGGCATCAGGTAGGCTCTGGGAACTGAACCGGGGTCATCTATAAGAGCAGTAAGCATGCTTAGCCTCCTAGGCTTTTTGTTTATAAAGGCAAGATCTTGAGGTTGACCAGGCTGACCCTGCAGCCTCAGCCTCCTGCTTCAGCCTCTCCATGGAGGGGACTCCAGGCATGTACCACCATAGATATTTGACTCTGTTTGGGAATGTCTACACAAATAATCTTTTCTGTTTCAAATTACTGGTTTGAGTTGACCAAAGCCATCTACCTAGACCCTGTCCAGTTTATAAGGAAATCCAATTTTTGAAGTTTGTATTTTGTGTGTGTGAGTGTTTTGCTTGTATGTTGTCTGTATATACTGTATATGTGCTGGCCATCCATGGAGTCAAGAAAAGGGTGTTGATTCCCCAGGGCCTGGTGTCGAGATTCAGTGATTGTAACCACTGAGCCTGGCCTCCAACACATATATTTTTATTTTTGGTAAGGCAGTTGTCTGTTTTTCTGGAATGTGGTATGACATTTTAATATGTGTGTGCAATGACTGTTAGATCAGGGTCAGGGTGGCTAGCAGATCTGTCACTGCAGGAATTGTTTATTTGAGTTGGAACACTTCTGTTGGGAGCCAACACACTTCATATCCTCTACTCACTGTTTTGAAATATCCCATTTATTGTTGTCCACCCTGGCTTTCCTGATCCACTCCAGACTACTGAGATTTATGCCCCTGCTTCTTCCTCTCCCTTCCCAGCCTCTATAGACACTGCTTTCCTCTCTACTTCTTTGAGATCAATTTTCATTTAATCATTACTTTATTTTGTTTTTGAGACAAGGTTTCTCTGTGTAGCCCTGGCTGTCCTGGAACTCACTGTGTAGACCAGACTTCCTTTAACTCACAGAGATCCTCCTGCCTCACAAGTGCTAGGATTAAAGGTATGTGCCAACAACTGCTCAGCATGATCAGCTTTTTAAAAATGTTTGTGTTTACACATGTATTGTGTGGGGAATATGTGGGGTTCACAGGAGAACTTGTAGGGTTAGTTCTTTCCACCGGTAGTATTCTGAGAGGATTCTCAGCCTATGGTCAGTGTCAAAGACACGTGAACTCTGTCCTTTAATACCTGAGTCTCCACACCTGTCACAGTGACCTCCGCTTTCACTTGTTTGACACTGCAAATGCCAGTTTCATTCTTTTCTATGGCTGGATAATATTCCATGTACGCTTTCTTTGTCTGTCCACAAGACCCGTGTTGACTGTGTCTTGGCTGTTGTGAATAGGGCTGGCTGCACGTCTTCACACACTGTCCTCAGCATCTTTGCATGTGTCCCCAGGAGCGGCACCGTTACATCCACACCCTGTGACTCTCTGTACTCTTTAGTACTCCAGCTAATGTAGCAGCTGTTAGTGCTTTGCACTGTCGGCAACATTAGTGAGATTTTTTTTTCCTTCTTTCTTTTTGGTGATTTATAATTGTGACTGGGGTGAGATGATGTCTCAGCAGTTTGGATATGCGTTTCCCACTTAATGGAGAGTTTTGAGTCAACACATGCTTGAGCTCTTGTGAAGTGCTGGTTATTCTGAAGTGGCTTACATCCAGATTCCTCTCTCTTAGGGCTCGTGGTCCATCCTGAGGGAAGGTGCTGTTAGTGGCACCCATAGAGGGTTAGAGGAGATCCAAAGCCAAAGAAGGGTGTGTCAGGTACCTCAGGCAAGAAGGCACCTCTGGGTCATGGCTGCTCATTGCTCCTAGTGCATAAAGCTAACCGTGGGCAGGACACAGCTGACAGTTCTCACTGATCTTGGGCCAGTGAGTACTGGAAGATTCTGGCCATGTTTTTTGAGTTCTCCCGTGTGAGAGTTCTTTGAATACGTGGGCTTGGCCATGAATGGATATGACATTCCTCATACTGGGTCCACTCACTCTCACATACCTTGATATTCCGGGGCCTCTTCTCAGTGAAGAACAGTATTAACACACAGCCAAGGGGGTCTGTGCTAAAAGGACAAAGAAAGGCCTGTCTCTCCCTGAGGGATGTCCCTGCACATGAATACCAGCCCTTAGGTCCATTTTAAAAATTGGGATTAATTACTTGTGTGTATGGGTGTGTTTGTGTGTGTGGTGTGTGTGTGTGTGTGTGTGTGTGTGTGTGGAGTGTGTGGTGTATGGGTGTGTGTGTGGGGGTGTGTGTGTGTGTGGAGTGTGTGGTGTATGGGTGTGTGTGGGGTGTGTGGTGTATGAGTGTGTGTGTGTGTGGGGTGTATGGGTGGGTGTATGTGTGGGATGTATGTGGGTGTGTGGGGTGTATGGGTGGGTGTATGTGTGGGGTGGGTGAGGGTGTGTGTGGTGTATGGGTGTGTGTGTGGTGTATGTATGTGTGGTGTGGTGTATGTAGGTCCATGTTGTGCATGTGGAGGTCAGAGAACAGCTTCAGAAGTGTCTGTCTTGCCACCGTGTGTTTGGGCACCAGGTCTTTAGGCTTGTTCGGCAGACGCCTTTACTGACTGGCTGGGTCTGTAGCTCCTCCGTGGATTTCTTGGCTCACACTATAGCACCCCCCTCCTGCAGCACCCTGCCAGTTGCAGGGATAGCCAGTGTTAGCTAATGGAATGAAGGGTGGTAAAACCTGTTTTGTACCAGGGGTGACATCTGTGCCTTTGTGTGTGTGTTGGGAGAGACACAGCTCCGGCTGACAGGTGTGATGTCAGTGGTTGTGTCTCAGCTTTTGTTTTTGGTGTCTGTTGTAATTGTAATTGGCTGTTGCTCCCTGTGCTTTATAGTCTAAGGTCATGTGATAGACATCTATCTTAATATCATCTTACTGCCTGCCAGATACACTGAGTGGCTTTAAGACAGAATCACAGAGTGGCACACCTCACTATGACATCTGCCTCCTAGTCACCTTGTATTAGTCACCCCATGAGGCCATTAGGACATGTACATGGTTGTGATGATCAGTGGATTTGCTTCCAGTGTTAGGAGCACGGTTCCTTTTACATGCCTCTAGTCAAGACTGAGTGTAGAGTGGAAGGTGGTGAAGGTCAGTCTTGGTCCCAGTTTCACTGAGCACAGAACTCACTAATCCTGGACGGCAGGCACTTAGTGTTTGAAGGAATGAAATGGTGAGGTAACAGGCAGACCAAAAGAGTGATAAGGACTCTACTCATGGCTGAAGCTTTCTTCCAGTCATCATCAAGGTTTCCTCTGAGTGGAGAGGAACTGCTGGTGCATGCCTGCTGTTCTCCAGGCACTGGCTCTTTACCTGACTGAGTCCGTACTGGCTCCCAGGTCACTTTTTGTGGTGGATATCTCTTGATGGGATTTGCTCTCCCTGACTTACCCATGGCTCAGGTAGGCTGTACACATCTAATCTGCTGCCTTTTTTTTTTTTTTTTTTTGTGAGCTAGAAGTCAGGACTATGGTTTTCCATCTTGGAGAGTTGTCCTTGACTTGGAGAGCGACCGAGTATGTCAAAATCTATTTATAGTGTGGCCATGGCAGCAGACTCCAGCTTGTCTCATCAGCAAGTCATTAATGGGGGTGGGGTAGCCCAGGCTATCTGCAAAGCCAGCTACCTGGAGTGAGCACCTGTGGGTAAATGCTGAGGGCATTTTCCTTGGGACAGTCCATGGGTCTTTACATCTTAGGATGTCTTTGATTTGTGTAGGATTCACTCCTTCCTCTGAATTGGAGGACTGGTGACTGACCCCCTCTTCTCCATTCAAAAGGCAAATTGGAAGCGGTGCCGAGAAAAATTTTCTTACTAGATGACATTTCATCGCGATGTCCGATCGTTTGGGGCAAATAACCCAGGGCAAGGATGGGAAAAGCAAGTACGCGACCCTCAGCCTGTTTGACAAGTATAAAGGGAGATCAGTAGGCGCAGTCAGACCCTCAGGTAAGGCCTGGCTACAGGCCCTCTTACGCTTCCTTTTCTTGTAAGATGTCCAGGCAGCTGTCCCTGTGGCCTAGTCAGAGGGGCTGCTGGGTGGGTTGACATAGCATTTGCACAGCCTTACCCCGTTTGGTTCCCTGGTTCTGACTTTGTGGAGCCTAGTAGAACAAGTTCATGTGGGGCTTGTTGCCATCCACAAGGTGTTCCTGGGGTTCTTGGTTGATAGCCAGGTGCAGGGGTGGTCACTGGGCCTGGCTCCTCCCTGGCATGAGCTTCCCCAGCAGCCTCCTGCCATAGTAGAATGAGAGCCTGTGCAGAGCCAGCGGCTCTTTGTCTCTGCAGTCTGGGGAGGAGCTGGCACGGGCTACACTGACGACCAGACGCTTGTCTTTGCTTGGCTTTATCTTTCTCACTTGGAGACTGAGCAGTGGTTCCAATTGGCCTCCTTCCTCCTGTGAGGTGTGTGTTCTATCTATCCCATGTACTTTGCCTTGCAGTTATTCCTAGACATGGCTTACAGAGTCTTGGGAAAGTTGCCACAGCCCGGCGTATGCCACCGCCTGCAAACCTGCCAAGCCTGAAGTCTGAAAACAAAGGAAACGACCCCAACATCGTGATAGTACCCAAGGACGGGACAGGATGGGCCAACAAGCAGGACCAGCAAGACCCAAAGAGGTAAGTAGCAGGTGGGTGATGGCCAGGCTTGAGGGGCGGGTGTGTGTTAGGGCTCCTTGCATTTTCTCTGGAGAAGGCAGGGCTGTCCGCAGAGAGGGAGAGCTGGGAGTAAGAGCGTGGAGGGCTTCTCTTTGACTGTGCCCTTTGCTCCTTGCCTTTGTGTGGCTGGGCCTTTGAGCTGACTAGTAGCGTTTCTCTGGATAACCGTCCCCCCACGGGAGTGTGTGCAGTGAATCAGACTGTCCCCAGAGAACGAGAACCACCAGGTTGGGCTGAGGCCCTGTGCTCTGTGTTGGGAGAATGTAGATTAGCAACCACAGCCTTGAGACTCCGGTCCTGAGCTGCGTGTCTCTAGAGAGACAGCCAGGCACTTGAGCTGCACCAGTCCTTAGATGATGAGCCTTCTTTAATCTCTCAGTGTGTCTTGATCTCTTCCCCATGTCCGGGGAGGGCCTCCAGAGGCAGAAACTTCCTGCTGGAGCTTGCCACTGAGCATGAAAACCAAGACAGTCTGGCTTCCCTCACTCTTGCCCCTGCGTCCATTGTGGTCCCTTCATGGTGACATACATAGCGAACCAGACAGTGAGTGAGTGACCCAGCATGCAACCTGCTACTCGGCCCCTCCCCCTTCACATTTGTTCTGGAAGTGGCCCTCGAAGCTTTGGGAAAGCTGCCCCTGCAGTATGGCAAAGAGGCAATATAGTGTGAGGGAACCATGTAGTCAGCTGAGTTGCTGTCAGAGTGTTGGAAATGGGTCCTAAGCTATTTAAACAGCACTTGGAATAGCAACAGGCAGATCTATGAGTTCGAGGCCAACTAGATCTACACAGCAAATTCCAGGTCAGCCAGGGCTAAACTGAGAGACCTTTGTCTGAAACAAAACAATCCTTTGCAGGCAGTTTGTGAGATACCCTTAACTGACAGCTGGAGTTGAGTCTGTAGACTGGCCTGATGTACTGTTACCAGTCAGACCATTTGTGGCCTATTGAAACTTGGGGGGTTAGTTCAGTTCTGAGACCCAGGGTCCCACCTTCAAGGAGGAATAGTTCCTAGCTCCAGGGCGGGCTGGTCACCAGGGCATTGTGGTGCACTCCTGGAATAATAACTCAGCATAGAGTTAGTTGTGACACTAACTCTGTGATAAAGCAGTAGGAGCTCTGGTGCCTCCCCTTCCAAAAGCTGCAGAGAGAAGCCAGAGAGTGCTGCCCCTCCTCTTCAGTCTCATGGCAGCCCAGAGGCTCCCTGTGTGGGCGGGGAATGTGGAGGGAGCAGTGGAGGAGGCTCCCCCTTGCCCTGGCCTGGCTTCCTGTGGGGGGACTTGGAGCCTAGGATTTGGGTTCCGGTGAGCTCAGAGCAGTGTGCCTGTGGAGTTTGGCTGTAAGATGAGCTCCTGGCAACCTCTACTCCACACCAAGTGGGCAGCATCTTGCCCAGGGCTGTCAGGTGCAAGGCGCTGAGGCAGAGCAGAGGGAAGGCTCCACACACCCTTCCTATTTCCTCTCAGACAGGCGGGCATACACTGCAGCCTGTGTGGAAGGCAGTTGGTGATAGCTTTTAAATTTCAAGAAATCTTGTCTGACAGCTTTATCCATATGTCACATGACTGTTAAAAAAGATTGCCCAAAGACCTGTGTATAAGATGTTTGTGATAGTTCTGTTTGTAATGGGGAAGAAAGGGGAACAGAATCTGATTAACTATGGCTCATCCCGTCTGTAGTAATTGTCATTAAAGGTAGCTTATAGATATTAAAAATCTCTAATAGACTGAAAAAAGAGATATACAGGGCTATCTTGTGTTAAAAATATATGAACATATGTATAGGAAAATCTGTGGGAATTGGAGCTTATATCTGGGAAATGAGATGTTAATGTCTGTAGTTTATATTTGTAAATTTTCTTTTTTTAATACTTATTTTTATTTTATGTGAATTGTTGTTTTGTCTGCATGCATAACTGTGTAAGGGTGTGAGATCTTGGAATTAACAGACAGTTGTTAGCTGCCATGTGGATGCTGGGAATTGAACTCAGGACCTCTGGAAGAACAGTCAGTGCTCCTAACTGCTGAGCCATCTCTCCAGCCTCGTAAATTTTCTTTTACTGAGATGATGCTTTTCTTTTATGTGCTGAAGCATGATAGAAGTCCATTGAGTCTCAAAGCTGGGCAACTTGTCGGGAATGGAGCTCAGGCCCCTTACACCAGTGACTCAGTTTCTCCATTGGCAAATATTCATTTGAGAACTGTTGGAGGCAAGCAGCAGACTGCCCGTGTCAGTGTGTCACTGCTGCAGCAGGCTGAGTGTGGTCTGACTCCACTTTGCATCCTGCCTTCTAGTTCCAGTGTGACAGTCTCTCAGCCGCCGGAGTCGCAGCCGCAGCCGGGTTTGCAGAAATCTGTCTCCAATTTGCAGAAACCGACACAGTCAATCAGTCAGGAGGTAAGTGTTGGGAACCCTGACCTGGCTTGCTCAGGCCTGGTAGGTGCTGCTTGGGAAATGACAGTGGCACTGAGTCGAGCACAGGCTTTTGCTTGCTTGGGTGCAGATTGATTTGGCTTAAGCAGGTCACTTGGGCTGATTTCCAGGCTGGCTCAGGGCTTTCTGGTGTGCTCTGTGACACTAGAGTCTGGCTACAGAAATGCCCCATTGTCAGGTGAGTTTGAAAACACAACCAGCTGACTGTGGGGCCCCAGACTTTTTTTTTTTTTTTGAGACAAGGTCTTGCTACTATGTAGCCCTGGCTGGCCTGGAACTGGCCATGTAGAGCAGGCTGCTGGTCTCAGGCTCACAGAGCTCCATCTGCCTTTACCTTGCCTTTGCTGGGATTAAAGACAAGTGCTACCGTGCCTAGCCTTCACCCACTTTCTTAACACCTTCATTGTGTCTTGTCTCATGGAGAATACAGTGCTGTCATCTGTTGTGACTGGAAGAGGGTGTGTTAAAGGAGCCTGTAGCTTCTCGAGCACTAAAAGATCCCTGTTTCCTCAGATTCCATACACATTGGCTGCAATCCCTTGGGTCTGTGTGAAGTCACAGTGTGAAGTAGAATTTTTTTTCTTTCTCATATTTTAAGTGAAGTGGAATTCACTTAGAATTCGTTCCTGGTGCTTCATGTTAGCAGTGTAGAGCTTAGTAAACACTTGGGCCCTAGCCTTGGCTCTGTAACCTGGATAGGGCCCTGGGCACTTCTGTAAGAAGGGTGTAGACTTCAATGGTTTTTTTTTAATATTTATTTCTTATTTTATTTTATGTGAATTGGTGTTTTGCCTGCATGTATAACTGTGTAAGGGTGTCAGATCTTGGAATTACAGACAGTTGTGAGCTGCCATGTGGGTGCTGGGAATCAAACTCAGGTCCTCTGGAAGAACAGTCAGTGCTTTTAACTGCTGAGCCATCTCTCCAGCCCAGCTTCAACAGTTTTGGCTAGTGGGAAGGAGCTCTATCTACTTCTTCACACTAAGTGGCACCCAGCTCTACTTAGAGGCTCTGTTCCCCCCTCCCTAAGTTGAGAGGAAGGAAAGGGAAGGACATCTTATGACTCACTACTTTTAAAAGGTCTTGGGGGTTACAGTCCACTGCTTTTGAAATAGAAATCACCAACATTACTGGTATCTCTTCATTAATGTTCCTAGTAGGAGCTGTGTAACCCTTGGGCCGTAGACACAGGTGAGGTGTATGGTTCCAGATGAGGGAGGAGAATGGTACCAGCCCTTGTGCCCCTGTGCTTTCAAGAGGCCATCCATGCTCAGCTGCGTGCTCTACTGTCCTTTGGGCATGTCCTGTGCAGAGCTCATCAGACTTGGCACAATACCCAGTGAATCTTTTGTTGTCTGTGCTCAGGGCTGGCAGACAGAGGCAGACATTTTCTGCATGGGAGCAGTGGGTAGGACAGGGTCCATCACTATTGCCATGTCTGTGTCGCTCATTCCTGAGTCCCAGGTGAGTTCTCCTGAACCTTCAGCAAAGGCTGCTATAGTAGGGCCGAGGCTGAGGCAGGCAAGTGTGGATGAGATGTGTAGAAAGAAAGGCCTCAGTCATTACATGGTCGAGCATGTCAGGTTTCTCAGCCAAGTTCCTCAGTTTCTCCTTGGCACACACTGAACACATGCTGAAATCGAGGTTGGAGCTTGTCTCTGGAGCAACACGGCTCTGTGTGGGCACATGCCAGCCTGCAATGTTTGCAGAGTTCAGCATGGGGGCGGGTGTGGATTGAGGCTTCTGTGCTTGCTCATCAGCTGTGCTACTCTGGGCCCTAAGCTCCTGACTGTCTGGGACTGCTACTCTGAGAGCCCCAAAGTGGCCATCTGCCCTCAGCATGAAGCTTGAGTCTAAAATTCAAATCCTACCCCATCCTCTCTTGACTTTGTGGTACTGTGGGTGGAACCCAGGGCCCAGGAATGCCAGGCCAATGCTCTGCCAGTGAGTCCTGCCACAGCTCTCAGTGGCACGTTCCGAGGTGCTCAGTTGAGCATGTTAGCTGAGCTGGCTCTCCTTGTTCTCTTTTTCTTAGAACACAAATTCAGCGCCAGGTGGACCAAAGTCATGGGCACAGCTGAGTGCAAAGCCAGTCGGACAAGAAGGTGGTGAGTGGCTGTGGGTGACGTGGCTGGGCGGAGTTTAATATTCATTATTGGAAATGTTCTCTCAGCTAGGCAGAAGAAGCTCTGAGTCTGGCCCTGAGGGTTCAGGCAGCTGCGAGGTTGGAGGATAATTACTACCAGTGTCACACTGCCACCCAGCTGCTTCCTCACTGACCCAGCATTAGCCCCAGCAGAGAGAGGGAGCATCTACTTGCAGACATGCACTCAGCCTTTGGAGGATTGAGTGGGATTGATTACTGTGAGGATCCTGGCTGATCCTAAGATCTGAAAAGGTCTTCAGTCCCCTGTGTTGAGCAGTTCTTGGAAACAAAGATGAAGCGGGTAGTACACTGCAGGATGAAGCATTCAGCGTGCCCAGTAGCTTCCAGGCAAATTCTGACTAGGTCTGTGGTTTGAGGGAGTCCTGCAGATGGACATAGACCCTGCCGCTCGAAGGAGTTGAGCCCAGTGGCAGCAGGTTGTTTATTTTTTAAGGTTTATATATTTTTATGTATATGGATGTTTTATCTGTCTAGTGGAAGAGGTCATGTGATCCCATATATAACTATATACACAGTTATATAGATGGTTGTGAGCTACCGTGTGGGTGCTGGGAATTGAACTCAGGTCTCTGAAAGAGCTGCCAGTGCTCTCAGCCATTGAGCCATCTCTCCAGCCGCCAGCAAGCGGTTTGGAGAGCACAGGAATCGAGATCTTTCTACATGATGTCTTCTAGGTATTCCACAGTAGCTGCTGACCCACGGGTACCCCCTGCCTGTGAGTGAGTTATGCCAGTGGCCTGGACAGCTCTAGAGTGCCGGCTGGTGGCATCCCTCTCCTGTCAAGCTATATCGGCTATTCAGATGCCTTCGGCAGGCAACAGCAATACATCTTTACATATTAAACATCAACTCATCTTTACATAGTCGAAGTAATAGTCCACAAAATGCATATGTACACACATGAAGACCAGAGGATAATTTCAAGTGTCATTCCTTCATTCCTCATGAGTAATCTACCTCATTTTTGAGACAAGGTTTTTCTGGCTTGGAGCTCACTCACTGTCTTAAATTTCTTCTGCTGCTGTGACAAAACGCCATGCCAAGAGGTGATTAGAGAAGAAAGGGTTTATTTTAGCTCAACGCTGGTCAGGAATGGAAGTCTCTACGGGAGTCCAGGAACTGAACCGGAAGTCAGTAGAGGAATGCTCCTTACTGGCTTGTTGAGTTTATTTGTTATATGTGATCTTCCCAATAGTGTTACTGTCCCTCAGTCAGCTGTGTCCCCTTCATTAATCAGTAATCCAAAAAATGCTCTACAGGCTTGCCTATTGGCCAGTCTTACAGAGACATTTTCATAGTTAAGACCCCCTCTTCTGGTCTGGTTATGCATACATACCACTAGGCCTGGCAGCGACTGTTAAAAAAATTTATGTGTGTGTGTAGATGCATATGTGCGACAGCGCGTGCATGGAGGTCAGAGGACACCTTTTTGAAGTCAGTTTTCATCTTTCATCTTGTTGGGGTGGGGTCTCATTTCTTGCCATTGCACTGCATACACTCAGCCTGCTGGCCTAGGAGCTTCTGGAAAATTCTGTCTGCCTCCTAGGGAATGCTAGAATTACAGATCCTTGCCACAGTGTTCCAGATTTTCACATAGGTGCCAGGGAATCTAAACTCAGTTGATCAGGCATGTATTGCAAGTGCTAAGACAGAGGTCAGAGGTGTGTGGCCTGGCCTGACGGCCTTGATTGAGTGTGATACTGGATGACAGATGTAAAGTACTAAAGTCTTGGGGACACTTGCGTTGGTGTAGGTTGTGAGTTGTCCTGGTATGGGGTTGTCTTAGTTTTGTTTCTTGTTGCTGTGGTTAAAAAAAAACTCAACAAAGGTGACTTAAGGGCAGAAGGGTTTATTTAACTGAGAATTCTAGTTAAGATGGCAGGCACTTGAAGGGGCCAGTTGTGCCATTGCCCAGTTGGGGGCAGAGAACAGTGAATGAATGAATGAATGAATGAATGAATAGCACATGCGTGCTCGTGCTCACCTTGCTTCTCCACTCCTTTTTCTTCCCCCTTTGGCTTTTTGAGTCAGGGTTGTCATAGAAAATTATTTTAAGATGTGTTACTTTTGTTTCTGCTGCATTTGTTTAACCCTGGGAAGCTGTTACTGTGCCTGTCTAATCACCTGATGCTCTAATAGAGCGCTGAGTGGCGAATAGCGAGGAGAGAGGAATATACAAGGCAGGCCGGCAGGCAGAGGGGATAAATGGAAGGAGAAATCTGGGAAGAGAAGGAGGAAGGATTGAGAGGAGGAAGAGGATACAAGGGGCCAGCTATCCAGAAAACTACAGAGTAAGAAACAAAGGTATATAAGAATAGAAAAGGAAAAGCCCAGAGGCAAAGCGTAGATGGGATAATTTTAAGTTAGGAAAGCTGGCAGGAAGCAAGTCAAGGCAGGGCAGAGCAGGGCAGGGCAGGGCAGGTGATCATGGTAAGAATCAGCCTCCTTGTGATTTATTGGGAGCTGGCCGCAGGTTTCCATAAGAACAAAACCAACAACACAGGGTTTCTCTGTGCAGCCCTGACTGTCCTGGAACCCTCCATAGACCAGGCTAGCCTCAAATCAGAGAGATCTGCCTGCCTCTGCCCCCTGAGTGCTGGGATTAAGGATGTGCACCACTGCTACCTGTTGTATTAGGTGTCTGGCCCGGTTTTTGGGCCTAGACTTGAGGTTTGGACCCACAGTCCCATAGAAACACACAGACGCTTATATTACTTTTATGCTGACTGACCTAGGACCAAGGCATATAATTTGCTAACTCTTTACTCCTAAACTAACTCATGATTCTTGTCTTGTTCAGCCATGAGGCTCAGCAGCATTTCAATCTCTTTCCTCTGTGCCTCCAGGCATCTCTGTCTCTGTCTCTGTCTCTGCTCTGCTCTGCTCTGAGATGTTCCCAGAGTTTTCTTAGTCTGGTAGCCCAGCCCACACTTCCTGCCTGCCTCTGGCTAATCAGCTTTTATTAAACCATTAGGAGGAACAAATATTTACAACATACCACAATCCCACTACAACCACTCAGCTGCTTTTCCAGTTTTAATCTACAATCTCATGCCCAGAGAGTAGTGTTACCCACAGAGAGTGGGGCTTCCTGCTCAATTAACATAATAAAGATTATCACCCACAGACATTCTCCCAAGCCACCCCAATCTAAATAGTTCTTCCTTGAGATTCCTTTCCCAGGGATTCTAGAAAGTGTCAGGCTGACAATTTAAATCAGCCACTCACTTCTCATCATTTCTGTGGTTGATGCCATCACTTGGCAGGCTACTTTGACCCAGCCTTTCACTGAGTGTGGTGGTGGTGAACAGGCCTCTGTCTGGCGCTGCTGCAGTGACCCCATCCATTTTTCTGGCTGAGTCTGTTTTAGGCAGGCAGCAGGTACCTATGAAAGCCTAGGGATGTAGCTTGTGGGTACCAGGAGTAGATTGACTACAGTGATGTGGTGCCCCAGCTCGGTTTTGTGGTACTCAGCATGGGCTGTGTAGCTGAGAGAGGACTAGTTCCCACCATGGACCTTATGGGCGGGGCTGCTCCTTTGGAAGGGTAGGTAGTTGAGCAGTGAGTGACAGTTGAACAAAGAAACAGTCTTGGGTTGACACCAGGACCATGTTTGGCTTTGCAGGGCTGGGAAAGGTTGGAGTCTGACATTCAGAAATTATAGGTCACGGCCTTTTGGGGGCATCTATTGGTATGGCCCC
This sequence comes from Sigmodon hispidus, assembly GCA_004025045.1. Lineage (NCBI taxonomy): Eukaryota > Metazoa > Chordata > Mammalia > Rodentia > Cricetidae > Sigmodon > Sigmodon hispidus. The sequence continues at coordinate 55,275 of PVIH01005053.1, forward strand.
ATACAAGACAGTTTTCTTCAGGAACTGATAATGCCTATAAACTGGGCAGGCACAAGTACCAGGTGATTCCTAAGGTGGAAAGGGACATGTGCTTGGGAGAGATGACATCCTGTTTCTCATCCCACATGATCTGCCAGGCCCTGGGGACAGCTGAGGGAGTCACTGTTACTGCCTGCCAGTGCAGATGTCCCAAACACTGCTCACCTGCCGTCACTGCAGGCTATTGGAGCTAACAAGGGGATTGGTTGGCCGTCTGTCTCACTTTCTTCCTGTCTTCACTGCCTCTTGACAGGTTTAAGGGGCTCAAGCCGACTGTTATCCTTCTCTCCCGAGGAATTTCCGACGCTGAAAGCAGCTGGAGGGCAGGACAAGGCTGGCAGAGAAAAGGGCGCCTTAGATCTGTCGTATGGGCCAGGACCAAGCCTCCGCCCTCAGAGTGAGTGAATGGCCCTTGCTGTGCACCAGACCCCTTTCTTTTTCTCTTTCCAGGTGGGCCCCAGCTTGGACTGGGTTTCACAGCATGGAAACAGGTTGTTAACTTGAAATGTCATGTCCTGATTGCTTCTCTGGCCTGTTACTCACCTGTCTCTCATCCCTCTAGCTGAACCAGGATTTGTCACTGATCATTTACCATCTTTTCTTACATCTGCTAAGCTGAGTGGTGCTTCATGGATACATACAGGATGCCACTAGCTTAACAAAGCCCTTGTTTTTATAAGTTTTCCCCACGCCTCTCTGTGTGCTGATTGTCACCCCAGGAGCTATAACAGTCTGGCCTCCATCCTTCACCAGCTACATCAGAATTGACCAGTGTATATATAGCCTCTGGAACTGTTGTCCTGTCTGGTACTGGGGATTAGGGCAGGCCTATGTGGTGTATGTTGTGGATGCTTCTTTACCAGTAAGCCTTCTGTGTGAGGTTGTGGTGTTTTAAGATCTGGGTTTTCTGCCTGGCCTGACCAAGGAAGTGGAATTACATTCCTTAGTTCAAGTCTTGAAACTCAAGGGGTTTTTGTCTGCATGCCTTGTGCAAGTCCCCTGTCCTCTCCTGTTGATGGAGCCAAGTGACCACCCCGCACTTTGTCAAAGCGTCAGCTTTGCTGAGAGCACACAATGCTTAAAGTGGATAATTAAGTGTTCTTTCGGAAGGGTCCTACCCAGGTGGTCACCCTGTGGAGTAACATGTAGATGTACGTGCAGCTTTGAGTCAGTTTTCTCTTAAGAGGGTGAGAAGCCAGTGGCTTAAGGGTGACCTGGGCCCCCATCATGCCCCCATCCTGCCTGGCTTTTCTCAAGAGTGGCAAGTACTAGGTTCTCTACATCTGCAAGCTACTGTACACTGTTGTGAAGTGTTCCCACAGCTAATGTTTGTCTTTTGCAGCTGACTTATAAATTAATTTTAAGTGTGCATAAGAAGAACCAGTCAGGCTAGGCATGGTGGGGCACACATTTAACTCTGTTATTTGGGAGGAAGAGGCAGGGGGATTTCACTGAGTTCAAGGTTAGCCTGGTCTACATGGTGAGCTCTATGCCAGCCAGGGATATATAGTGGAACCCTGATTCAAAGAAGAAAAGCCAGTTTGTTGGGTCTCGAAGTACCCTCTCTTGGGAGGGGTTCTGTAGGGACTGCCAGCATGTGGCTATGAGAAGACCACTCTCATAGGGATCAATAGCTGTCAGGTTTTTAAGTTTTTAAAATTTTTATTTTGTGTGTGTTCTTGGGGTAGGGGAACACATATCCCACAGCATGCATATGGGGTTAGGGGACAACTGAGGCTCATTGGACAGTGCTGAAGCTGAGCCCAGAATGACACCAACATGTCAGACTGGCTGTGGTGTAAAAGTGAGCCCATGTCAAGAGTCATGCTGGCCTTGATGGGTGGGAGCAGTTGGCTGAAGGAGTCAGGCTGTCCTGTGTCTCTCTGCAGTGGAGTTCTCTGTGTTTGTCAGCCATATACCCAATACTCCTCAAGAAAGTCTATCTTTCTGTTCCCCACTTACCCTGACAGTACTTGGGTGTTTTTCTCTTTTCATTTTGATTTTCTTTTTTCTTTTGAAGCTAGGGGTAGTATCCATTGGCCCTCAGAGCTTTACAAATCTCTCTTTTCTTCTCTTCTTCTGTTCCTTTCCAATTTACAGATGTGACAAGCTGGAGGGAGGGTGGTGGGCGAAACATCATTTCTGCCACGTGTCTGAACGCCTCCCCAACAGAGCTGGGCAACAGGAATTCCAGTGCAGGAGATGGTGCCCCCTCCTCAGCATGCACCAGCGATTCTAAGGACCCCTCTCTTCGCCCGACCCAGCCTGTCCGCAAAGGAGCCTCACAGTTCATGGGACATACTTACCAGCCTCCCACTTACCATGACATGCTTCCTGCTTTTGTAAGTCTTGAGAGCATCTTGTCCTGAGGCTAAATCTTTTTTCTGTCCTCCAGAACTGGCTGAGGAGTCGCTCAGCCTGAGCTGTCTTTGAGAATTATAGCCAGAGACTACTGTGGCCTACAGCAGAGATCCCATTGTCTTTTTAAATCTACCGCCTCTGGCTTCTACCCCTGGACTTTGGGTAGTAGCTTTGATTCTTCAGAAAAAGGAGAAGCAGGTGTTCCAAGCCTTATGGAACCCAAGACAGATGGGCAGTTTGCTGGGATTCGTGAGAAACCCTTTCCAGCCTTTTCTGTGCCCCTGCCCCCCATTTCCAGTTTCCTGAGTGAAATCTTATTTTAACATGTAAATGGAGCCATCTCCTGAAGGTCATACTCACTGATGTTTATATTTCAGATGTGTTCACCCCAGTCATCAGAAAACCAGGGTACGGTGGAACGAAGCTCCTTCCCCCTTCCTCAGCTCCGCCTGGAACCCCGTGTTCCTTTTAGACAGTTCCAATTAAATGACCAAGATGGGTAAGGTTTCAAGCCTGTGATTTGTGTGTATCATTGTATGAAGGCTCAGGCACAGATGTGCTGTGTTCTTTGGAGAGAACATTTAGGTGTTGGGATGGGTGGCAGAGGAAGGGCCTGGGAAGGAACTTGGATTGCAGTGTTCTCCCATGCACCGCGCCCCCCCCCCCAATTTGGTAGTGCTGTGGTCAGGGTAGCAGTGAGCATGTGGCTCTGTGGATGAGAAACTAAACCCTGTCTAGAATGTTTTTAATTGTTTATTGCATATTCTAAAAGGAAGTACTATAGGTACTCAAACATCAGACTGTGTGAGGTGGCAGCTGTTTTTGGAAGATGACTGCTTTCACCTGTGAGTCATATGAGCCCATCATTCTTTCTGTCTCCTCAGGAAAGAGAGGCCAGGCCTGGCACGTCCCACACGCCCACTGAGGCAGCTGGTTGAGCGGGCACCACGGCCCACTATCATCAATGCAGAAAACCTGAAGGGTCTAGATGATCTGGATACAGATGCAGACGATGGCTGGGCAGGTGGGTGGCGAGAGGAACGGCAGCCATGTAGCACCAGTGTGTGTTGTTTTTAGGCAAAGCAGACTCGTTAGGCTCTTGGTGTAGTTGACCAGATTCCTTTGTCAAGTGAAATCTTCCCTTGGTCTATGCTTTTAATTGTTATGCTGTTGAGCTTCTAAAAGAATTTTCTGGATTACAGGCATTGCCACTTTCTGCCTAGAAATCCTCCATCTCATGCTTAGGATTAAATCCACATGTGCTGGGCGCTGTTTAACACAGCTCCAGAGAGCTTCCTTTTCCTTTAAAAAGAGAAAAGTTTTCTTACATTTATTTATTTTTCTGCAGTATTTGTGTATGCATGTGGGCTTGCATCCTGTGTCATGACACAAATGTGGTCAGAGGATGTCTTGGGAGTTGGTTTTCTTTCTGTCATGTGTGTCCTAGGGATCCAGGTCAGGGCATCAGCCTTGGGGACAGGCACTTTGGCCATCGGAGCTATTATGCTGGACCTGCCCTTTTTGACACACAGTCTTGCTCCACAGCCCAGACTGACCCTGAATTCTGTTTTACTTCATTCTAAGCGCTAGGGTGAGAGTCACCCACCCACCCACCTACCCACCCCACTGTCCTGAGCAGAACCATTGCTTTAGTCCAGCTGTCCTTATCCTGTTAGGTCTCCGTCCTTTAGGGGGTCACAATGGGGAAAATTGAGAGGTGTTGCTTTAGTCCCTGTTTCTTTTTAGAGACAGGATCTTATGGACCCCAGACTGCTCTCACACCCAGCACCGTGCCTCTTTCTGCTTGCTTACTTGGTGCTAGGATTACAGGTTCTCCACTCTCAACAGAATGGGCCCAATGGGGGCCATACGGTTTCCTTCCTTCCTTCTGATTTATTTATTATATGTATCTGAGTGCTTTATTGACTTTTTGCTAGAAGAGGGCATGAGATTCCACTATTGATGGCTGTGAGCAAGCACACCACTGAACTCTGACCTCTGGAAGAAAAGCCAGTGCTCTTAACCATTGAGCCATCTTTCTAGTCCCATAGCTTCTCTTATCTGACATTTTGATGCTTGTCAGCATTTATATTTATATATATATTTAGAAGTTTCTGTTGACTTCTTTAATGTATCTGTATTCTGTGCTTTATCAATTTAGAAATCTCATTAGGAGTAGTAGCTTAAGCCAGGCATAGTGACACACATCTCTAACCCTAGTAATCCGAGGGGGAAGACAGGCAGGACTATACAGAGAAACCCTTTCTCAAAACACACACACACACACACACACACAGAGAGAGAGAGAGAGAGAGAGAGAGAGAGATCGATCTCAGGGACTCTAGAGAGACGACTTAGGGGTTAAGAGCATTGGCTGCTCTTAAAAGGGGTTCCATTTTCAGAACCTATATGGTAGTTTTTAACCATCTGTGGTTCCCAATTTCAGAGGATTCAATGTGCTCTTCAGATCTCCAGAGATAGGCCAAAACTTTCTCCCCTGCCCCCTCCCTGTCTCCCACTCCCTCCTCTCTTTTTCACACACCTGCACACACGCGCACACACACACACACACACATCCCAGTATTGGTGGCACAGGTCTTTAATCCTAGCACACAGGCAGAGATAGGCGGATCTTTAAACTCTGAATTTGAGGCCAGCATGGTCTACAGTGAGTTCCAGGACAGCAAGGGCTACACAGAAAGACTGTCTCAAAAAACTAAAACAAAAAAACAGAAGCAAAATTAGGAGCCAGGCATGGCTAAGGATATAAAGTAGTGGTTAGAAGCACTACAAGAAACACTTCTTGCAGAGGACCTGAGTTCAATTCCTAGCACCCACAACACTGAATCCTGAGTATATGATGCCCACTGACCTTTTTGGCCTCCTTTATGCACATACAGATTCATGCAGGTACATACACATATCCATAATAAAAAATTAAAAAGAAAGAAATGTGTATTATTTAATAGGCTCTATAGAAAGATGGTTCAGTGGTTAAGAGCCCTAACCCTAACCCTGTCGCAGAAGACTCCAGCTATGGGGAATGGTGCCCTCTGGCTTACCTGGGCACCTATTTACACACATGACATTCACAAAGATACACACATACACGAGTAGAAATAAAATATACCTTTCTAAAATCACCAAAATTTTGAATCCATTCTGAATATTCTTTGCCTCCCTTGAAGGTTGTGATGTTCTCTGGTGTCCAACATTCCTGGTGCCTCTGATAATGGTCCATCGTTCACACCTGTTGAGATTGGTTTGACACCTTTGCCAAATGTCATCCATGTAAATCCTTGTCTGTGTCTGAATGCTGTTATTTTCTCGGACCTGTTCAGCTGTGCCAGTTATAGTAAATCTTAAACGCAAGCAGGGTGAGCTTTCCATCTTATTTCTTCACAAGTTTGTTTTCTCGAGTTCTTTGCTGTTCTCTGCAAATTTGAACTCAACCCTGGCAGTATTGACAAAGAACCTGCTTCTCTGTTGAGGTCAGCCACTGACTCTTGACTCTTGAGTTTCGGGATCCCAGTGAATCTCTGCTAGGTCTCCTTTCTCATTACTGTTCTGTGGTTGTCAGTAGAGAGAATCTTTATTTTAAAGGTTTATTTTACTTTTAATATGTGCATGTGAGTGCAGGTACTCTCCGAGGCCAGAAGAGGGCACCAGATCCCTTGGAGCAGTAGTTTATAGACCAGTTATTAGATACCCAACTTGAGTTCTTTGCAAGAGTAATACATAATCTTAATTGCTGGGCCATATCTTAACTCAGTATAGATGATCATAATGTCTTTGTGGTGATTTTTATTTATGGACAGAGTACCTGCTTAGCACGTGCAAGGAAGGTGCTGAGTTCACCTGCTGCTATAAATGCTCCCTGCCCCAATACATACATAGGCAAGAGGTGTTGGTTCATCCTATTGGTTCAGGCCTAGCTTGTTTGGCTGCTAAGGCTAGAGGATCACATGAGACCAGCCTAGGACTATAAACAAAACCCTGTCTTTTTAACAGTTGAGTAGGAGCTTGGCTGTATGGCTCAGTTAGCGTGTCTGTCCAACATGCAGAAGGTACTGTGTCCAGTCTTCATCCACCATATAAATTGGCTATGGTGCCAAGACGATGGGGCTACTTAGCAAGTTCAAGGCTAGCCTGTGTTACAGGAAAATGACTCCTGAGTAAATAAAGATGATAGTTTTCAAATTTTTTATGTTTGGTCGGTGGGCTGGTTGGTTAGTTGGGTTTTTTGGCACAAAAGTTTAACAGTCCTGGCTGTCTTGGAAGTTACTTTATGGACCAGGCTGGCCTCTGACTCCCAAGTGCTGAGATTAAAGGTGGTGTGGGCTTTAAATTAAAGCTTGGCTGAGTATGGGCTTCTTCTTTGGGTAAATCAGGAGATGGAGAAAGGGGAGTGCTGAACTGGCTTTTGTCCCTTTTCCTTTTAGCCTGAGACTCAGCCCATGGCACTAGTGATGCCCACAGTCAACGCCATGTTCCCTCTTCAGTCTATTCTCTTGATTGATTCACACAGTGATACCCCCAAATGATGCCTCACTAGTGAGTGCCCTGGCACTGCTTAATCAAATCAGACTGATGCTCAGAAATGACTTTCTTGCTCCTTGGTATTCATTTTACATATTTATTCTAGAGGTCATGCTTATTTTAATTATTGAGGCATTTCTTAGTTTTACCTTGATTCAGAGGTAAATCAAAGAGCATCTTCCATGGTTTTGGTTGGTTCTATTCATTGTCTTGTCTATGGCCATGTAACCCTGCGCATATGATTCTAATCTTAGAAACTAAGCAGTGTCAGGCCTGATTAGTATTTGGATAGGAGACTTGTGGGTTTATTGGTTGGTTGACTTTTGAAACAGGGTTTCTCTGAGTAGCCCAGGTTGTCCTAGAACTTGCTTTGTAGACCAGGCTAGCCTTGAACTCAGAGGTCTGCCTGCCTCTGCCTCCCTAGTGCTGGGACTAAAGGCGTGAGCCACTACCCAGTCAGACTAGTTTTATAACCAGGATGATGTGTCTTGAAGAGACCCCACTTGCACTTTAAAGGCTTATATGTCACTAGTATACCACAGACGTTCTTTGTGGTGATGTACGTACTTCCCGTTTTGTTTGGGTGTATCATGGACTGGACTGTGAAATATTAAACTTCTGCTTTGATTGTGGATTTACATATGTCTGTCTTTAAATCTGTTGGACTTCTGATACATTTATTTTGAAGTATGCTGGTATTTGATCTCATGGCTTTGCATGCCTCATGATGTTTTCTAGTTGTTTCTTAGCCTAAATCTCTTGTACGTTGTCATTTTTACTTTATTCAAGGAACTCATTTATGTGTCACAGTGAATTGCATGTGGTTTGGGTGGATAGAGGCCACAGGTTGTCGTAGGATTTTTTTTTTTCCCTTTTTTAGATTTATTTATGTATATGACTGTTTAGCCGCAGTGCATGTTATATGTACTATCTATATTTGTTTAATCCCCCCCTAGAACTTGGGTTACTGATGGTTTGAGTCATATATGAGCACTGGGAACTGAACCCTGGTCCTCTGCAAAAGCAACAAGGGTGCTTAACCACTGAGCCATCACTCAGTGATTGCTTTCCTGAGTTCCATTTGTGCCTACCGTTCAGTGTGGGGATCAGCATGCACTGGATGTCCCACTTTGATGTGGGGAGCATTGTGTTCTCATGTCTGTGTAGCAAACATGTTACTTGCCGCGTCTCCCTAGTCACCACGTTCATTTTTATGGCCAAATAATATTCTGCTTGTGTGGACCTACTGTACTTTGTTCAGTCAGTTCTGGATACCTTCCCTGCCTATGCCAGTCAAGGTGGGGCACAGGCCAATAGAAATCTCTCTGACAGTGTCTGTGTTGAAAGGTGGAGTGCCATTTGGGTCATGCATGTCTTTTTTTTACCTTGAATTATACTTTCAGGCCGTTTGTGGTACAGGCCTGCAACCCCACCACTCTTAAGAGCAGGCCAGGAGGACTGTAAGTCTATGAGAGTCTGGGTTACATAGGGAGAATGTTTTTACTTTTGTCTTGAATTAAAACTTGTTTATCAGGGGCGTGGGGGGGTTAGTATTGCCAGCCCATTGCTCTTACTGGAACCCAGAACTCTCCCTGATACCTGCAGGACTTCTTTAGGGGTAGCAACTGGTGGCCGAGGACTGGGGGATAGGAGAGTGAGCAGCCTGTCACTTCATTTGTGGCACCACAGGTTCAACCTTCATACTGTCTTGTGGTACCCTGGCAGATACTGTCATCTTCATGGGCCCCCTTGCTGTTGCAGGCCTCCATGAGGAAGTGGACTATTCTGAGAAACTCAAGTTCAGTGATGATGATGAGGAGGAAGAAGTCGTGAAGGATGGGCGGTCAAAGTGGTAAGTCCTCCAGCTCCTAGCCCGGGACCATTGGAAACCTGCATGGGCTTGTTAGTGCTGCTGTGGGTTTGTTAGTGCTGCTGTGTGGTGTTCACTGTGCAAGGAGCGGTTCTTGGTTTCCATAGCAACCTGCAGTTTCAGCCATGAGGTCGCTGAAGATAGCATGCAAGCACAGGTCAGGCTTTGCGTCCAGGCCTATACCTATGTTCTTACACCTGATGGGTGTGGCACCCTGAGAAGCTTTTTTGGTAAGCCACCTCAGGTTCATCTTTGTTAATCAAGAACTGTCATTGTTGGGCGCTTCAGCAGCACACTGGAGAAGTGCAGGAGCAGGTGTGTGCAGATTCTCTGTGCTCTTCTACCTCTTCTCCCCTTTCCCGGATCATTCCCCTTGGACCAGTGTTACTTAATGCCTTTTATAAAATACTCCATCATACTCCAATTCCTTTAGAGGCTTTGTTTGTTTGGTTGTTTGGTTGGTTGGTTGGTTTGAGTTTTTGAACAGTTATTTTTATCATTTAAAATGTGTACATACTCATGTGTGCCTTTGCACCTGAGAATGCAGTATGTGCCTTTAACCATCTTACCACCTCTCCACCCCAAGTTTTATCTTGATATCAGAAGTGGTTGCTGTCTTGGTATTTCTGGGGTGTCAACACACAGCAGCACACCCTTTGCCAGTTTCGATTGGCTGCATGCATTAGTGGCCTCTGGAGGCTCTTCTTCAACTTTGTCTCTGAAACTCTTAGCACTGGCACCCTTCCTTGTCTGGACTATAAGGGACAGTCGGTGTCTCCTTCCTTTTGGCCTGCCTCTCGTGGCACAGCCTTTAAATCGCCTTTCTCCTAAGACTATAGTTTGTTTCAGGTGGTCAAGACCATTTCTTAGAGGTCCAGTCAGCACTCACTAGCAGTTCTTCCCTTTCTTTTCTATTTATTTATTTGTTTATTTGTTTATATTTCATTTAATGTGAGACAGAGTCTCACTGTGTAGCCCTGGCTGTCCTGGGCTCTTTCTATAGACCAGGCTGGCCTTGATCTCAGAGATTTGCCTGCCTCTGCCACCTAGTATTAGAGGTGTGTGCCACTGTGACCAACTAGCTTCTCTAGCAGTTGTTACTCTTCTTGTTTTCTTAGGTGTCTCTAGCCACCTGTCGGGCTGTGTGTGTGTGTGTGTGTGTGTGTGTGTGTGTGTGTGTGTGTGTGTGTGTGTGTATACATGGTAGGTGTGTGGTTAGCCTGGCTTCCATGCTGACGGCTTTCCTGACACCTCTGCCTATGTGGCTGTGGCTGTATTTGGCCCCAGCTCTTTGCTCTGCCCAGCACATCCTCTCCGTCTCCCAGAGCCTTCGGTGCAGCCCGTTTGGGGCCCTGTCCTTGTCTACACTGGTGTACTTTCTATGTTCTTGTCGCCCACTATAGCTAGCAGTCTGACTTTTGCTCCTCTTTTGGGCTCTGGGTGGGCACTTTCGTAGGCAGAGCCAAGGAAGGAGCTGGAGGCTCTGAGGCAGTGCCAGCCCTGCCTTCTGTCTCCTGCTGCAGCAGCAGCTACTTTTACCTCTCTGAGGCAACATCCCAGCTCTTTCAGGTTTTTATTTATGTGTATATGTGTTTTGCTTGCATATATTTCTTTTTTTATGTTTGTTTATTTTTATTTTATGTGAATTGGTTTTTTGCCTGCATGTGTAACTGTGTAAGGGTGTCAGATTTTGGAATTACACCGGTTGTTAGCTGCCATGTGGATGCTGGGAATCGAACTCAGGTCCTCTGGAAGAACAGTCAGTGCTCTTAACTGCTGAGGCATCTCTCCAGTCCTATATATATTTCTATGCACCACATGCATGCAATCTATGGAGGTCAGGGAGGGCATCAGATCTCCTGAAACTGGAGTTACAAATGGCTATGAGCTACTATATGGATGCTAGAAATTGAACAAAAACTTAACAGCTTTCCAGCCCCAATTCTCATTTCTTTAAATGTGAATGAGCAGGCCTTGTCTTTGCCATCACAGTCGGGGATGAGTTATATGTCTCCTAGGGGCTTTCTGAGTGATGGTGACTTGGTAAATGCTGGCCCCTGAATTTTATAGTTCTCAAGTAAAGGACTTGAGTGGGGTGTTGAAGGAAATTAGTGTATAAATTGGTGTAATAGCTGACTTCAGAATTCCCAAAGGCCTCTGAGCAGTGAGGTCATAGAGACCTAGCTGTCTGGGGAGACTTAACAGTTGCTGTTTGTCTTAGGAACAGCTGGGACCCAAGGCGGCAGCGGGAGTTGTCACTGAGTTCTGCAGACAGTGCTGATGCCAAGCGTACTCAGGAGGAAGGAAAGGACTGGGGAGAAGCAGCGAATGTGTCCCGCGTCACCCGAAAGTTGCCAGAGCCTCAGCCTTCTTCCAGGAAGCTTCACAGCTGGGCATCTGGCCCCGACTACCAGGTGCGGTGGCCCCAAGTCTGTGCCTGCCTGTTTCCCTGTAGCCCATGGCCATGCTCACTGCATGCTCATGCTCTCTCTAGTTCCTTCCTTTCCCATCATCCTTCCCCTCCTTCCCCCGCCCCAATCCCTAAAAGTATTGGAGCCTCCTATATTGATGTCTGTGGCTGGGTTTCTGGAAAGTGCTGGGTCATGTTTCTTTCTTTTTTATTTAATTTTATTTTGAGTCTGTATGTGTTGGTTGACACAGATGTTGTGGCATGCATGTGAGGTTGGTCTCTTTCTTCCACCTTTATGAGGGTCCAGAGCCCAGACACATTGTCAACCTTCAGAACAAATGTTCTCATTCTTGAGCTGTGTGCCTCGCCCTTCATTCTTTGAAAAAATAACAAAGATTATAGAAAACTTGGAATTGAATGTAACAAGCGGGTGGGCATGGTAACACATACCTTTAATTTCAGCACTCAGGTCGCAGAGATTGGTGCTCCATGAATTCATGACCAGTTTGGTCTATAGAGTGAGTTCCAGGCCAGCTGAGGACTACATAGTAAGACCCTGCTTATCATTAAATAAACAAGAACAGAGACTTTTCCTGGCTGACTCAAGAGTGTACCACCTCTCGTTAGCCACTCTTACTGCAAGCCATGCTGGTGTCTTTTTTTATGGCCAGATAAACAGTAGTATTTTTTTTAAGAGCCAGGAAGTGTGTGTTGCTACCTGTGACTGTGGCACATTCCCTAGGCAGTGATCCCACCCAAGTCATTTACCAACCCATCACTGTTGTCACTGCGACTGGACCCACTGGGCCTTCCCAAATTCTCAAGCCCTGGATGCTTTGGAAGAGGGCAGATTCCTCAGACTACCTTGACCAGCTTCTCTGCGCTGTTTTCTGGACTCCTCCTGGTTCTGGTGACTGGCACCTTGATCTCTTGGTGAATGTTGGCTTACACTGCAAAGTCCTTTTCTCTCCATTGTGACTGAGAAATGGGGCAACAAACACTGAGACAGGCTAACCTATGGGAGTGTGTACGTGGAGGTCAGAGGATAGCTTCATGGAGTTCTTCATCTCCATTTTATTCATTTATTTCAGCCGTTGATAATCTCATATCATCTGGTGTGAAGATGAAATTAGTTTTGATTTCACTTCCTTATTATTGGTCTTTGTTTCTTATCTTACTGTGATACCTTCCTTTCTGGAGGAACAATACCTTGAAAATGCATCTAGATCAGGTTTTTTGTTGTCCCAGGTCAGTTCTTCTCGGAAGCCATTGAGTGCAGGAGAAAATTTAACACTGTGCTTGTGTCCATGAGTATGTGTGCACACCTGTGCAGAACTCACATTCCACCAGATGCCTGTGGAGGTCAGATGAGAGCTGTGCGTCCATCTTTGCTTTTTACCCTGTTTAAGACAAGGTCTTTGTTGTTTTTCTCTTCAGTTTGCCAGGCTAGCTGGCCTGAGAACTTCTGGAACTTCTCCCGACTCTGGTTCCTTTCTCCCTGTGGGAGTACTAGGGTACAGACAGACACTCACTCATGTTATATACATCTGGCTTTTACATAGATTCTGGAGTTCAAATTTGGGTCCTTACACTTGTACAGTAAGACTCTAATCCACTAAGCTATTTCCTCGGCCCCTTATTACAGATTTATAACTTCTTCCTCTCACAGCAGTCCCATTGTCCCTAACATTGATGCATCCTGGGCCTCCTGTGTGTGACTTTTTTATTGCACAGACACCTCCCATCCCTCAAAGGTTGACACCTTGACAGCGCCTTGAATTTCCATGCCATACCCTATCCTATGGTTGTCCCAACAAAGCCACCACTCAGGTTGCATACCTTGCATCCTGCTGGGCTCTGGCCACCCACAGACTCTGACTGACACACCTACCTTTCTTGCCATATCCAATGATTTCTGGGTGAACAAATTCTGGAAAAGAGAAAGGCATTGCTTGGAATTCTTTCCCTTCTATCTTCACTGTGTGCCTGGGCTCTGTGCCGGCTGCAGAGGACACCCGTGACGCACACACACACCCACGGAGCTGCCCTGTCACTGAAGGGTTTACAGCGAGCATGGACCCTTTAAGTGTGTCTTAGTTCTATGTGCAGGGGACAATAAGACTGAAGAACTGGTTCAGTCGTTAAGAGCATGTACTTTCAGAGAATCCAAATTCAATTCCCATCACCTACATCAGGTGGCTCCCAACTACCTGTAACTCCAGCTGCAGGGAGAGCTGGACCCTTCTGGTCTTTGCTAGCACATGCATTTATGTGCACGTACCCAACACAAACATACATATACTTAAAAATAAACTTAAAAACAATGCACAAAGGTAGGTTGTCAGAACGGCTCAGTGGCTTAAGGAGCCTGCTGCCAGACTTGAGGACCTGAGTTCAGTCAGGTGGTGGAAGCAGAAGACTGACTTCCAAAAGTTGTTACATGTAACAACCGCCCCCCCCACACAATGTAATTTTTTATTTATTTATTTTTTTAATGTAAAAGCCTGGTGTGTTGGCCCAGGTGTTAAGAGTGTTTTCTGCTCTGCTAGAGTACATGAGACCAATTCCCAGCACCCATATTCAATAGCTGCCTCCATGGCTCTGATTCTTTTTGGCCTCTGAGGAACCTGTACTCATATGCAGATACACATATAAAAATGTTTTCTATTTTTGAAGGTTGAACAATGGTTGGTGTGTTAGGATTAGGTAGCTTATCAGAGAAGCCATGATATGGTCAGTGGATAACTGTTTCCAGAACATGGGCAGATGTTTTGTCAACAGTGAAAGAAAAGTATATCCTTGGTCCAGTGAGTGGTGTGAGAGGTGATGTCTGAACCTACATTGGAGCTTATAATTTCACTGCATTGGAATTGCCTCTGGATCACAGAAATTAGCTTTTAGGATAATTTAACTATCACCAATGTGTATTTTTTATATAGAAGTGTATACATTTCTGTGTATACATTATATAGAAGTGCACATTTCTGCTTCTTGTCCCCCACCCCCCCTTTCTTGAGACAAGGTTTTTCTATGTAGCTCTGCCTGTCTTGGAACTCTAGACCAAGATGGCCTTGAACTCCCAGAGATCTGTTTGCCTCTCTCTCCTAAGTGCTGGGATTGAAGACATGAGCCGTCACCACTTGGCCCTGTTTGTCCATCTTTGACCGTGGCATGCACATGTCTGGCCACCATTTGAAACAGGAACTCATTTTGTGTGGCTGGGAATTAGCACCCTGCAGTGGCTTTTGTCACTCTGTGCTAAGGCTGCAGTGATCACTCTCTACAGATTTCCTGGTGGAAATCTCTCTGGTGTTGAGTTTTTCCAAGGGCACCCTTTTGCACCCTGACAGTCAGCAGGAGACTCAGGGATAGAGAAACTATCTGAAGGATGAGTCTGTTGTCGTGCCTCATTGATGCATACGCATTGATTTTAAGTCACAGTGTGGGGGAGACTTGTTTTTATGGGGGGCCTCCTGCAGCTCTTGAAGGATCTCAGAGTCATCTTCTGTTTTTCTACTGTCAGTGTCAGTGGGAGGAAGCAGCCATTGTCTCAGACTTCTCACCCAAACCTCATTTTTTTCTTCTTTTGGCAGAAGCCCACAATGGGCAGCACGTTCCGAGAACAGTCTGTTGAGGACAAGGAAGACAAACCACCTCCACGGCAGAAGTTCATCCAGTCAGAGATGTCCGAGGCCGTGGAGCGAGCCCGAAAGCGCAGGGAAGAAGAAGAGCGCCGGGCCCGGGAGGAAAGGCTGGCAGCCTGTGCAGCCAAACTCAAGCAGCTGGACCAGAAGTGCAGGCAGGCCCACAAGGGCACTGAGGCCCCAAAGCCAGCGGAGAAGGAGGTTCCCCGGTCCCCTAGTGTGGAAAAGGCCTCCCCACAGGAGAACGGCCCTGTTGTTCGGAAAGGTAAGAGGACTCACTGTCCCACAGTGTGTGTGTGTGTGTGTGTGTGTGTGTGTGTGTGTGTGTGTGTGTGTGTGTGTGTCTCTGTGTGCAGGTCAGAGGCAACTCTGTCTCCCAGTTCTCTTCTACTTTTACATGGGATCGTAGGGTCTCTAGACTTGTTCTCAGTGCCTTAATCTGCTCAGCTCTCTTGCCAACTCCATTTCAACTTTTAAACTAGTTGGGTAAATTG
This sequence comes from Sigmodon hispidus, assembly GCA_004025045.1. Lineage (NCBI taxonomy): Eukaryota > Metazoa > Chordata > Mammalia > Rodentia > Cricetidae > Sigmodon > Sigmodon hispidus. The sequence goes on from PVIH01005053.1 coordinate 70,632, forward strand.
CCGCGCCTGCACAGCAAAGAGCCGGACCAGCGAGATGTCTTCGGGTTGAAAACAGCACTCAGGATACCGTCTTGGGTTTCATGCACTAGGAGCCTTTATTCCACAGCACTCTCACAGCTTTTATACCCTCACTAGCCTTTGCAAAACATGGAGACAAGGAAGGCTCACCTTGTACCAGGGGGCTAATCAGCACAAACAGCACTGAGGAAAACCACAGTCAGGGGTAAGAACCCATCACAAGATACATTCTCAGGAAGCACAAATTGCAAAACAACTGAGGGGAACAAAAGGGCACTTGTAAGTTCAAGCATGGCTTCTCAGCCAGGTGCCAACAGTAAACATGTTGGCGGGGTGCCTCAGCAGGTAATGGGGTTGCTGCTAAGCCTGGCAAGCAGGTAGTGGGAGGTGACACTAGATGGCCACCAGTTGGTCTCTGTTCACCGTTATACGAATATACGAACAGATGTATAAATTTATTTCAAATTGTGGGGACTGGAGACATGGCTTCCTGCTTTAAGAGCATTTGCTTCTCTCACAGGACGTGGGCTTTGTTCCCAGCACTCAAGCGGTGGCTCACAGCCATCTCTAACTGCAGTGGATCTGATGCCCTCTTCTAATCTCCCTGGGCACTAGGTACACATAAAATTCATGCAGGCAAAACCCTTAGACACATACTAAAATAAATACATCTCAAAAGGCCGTTTGTATACATTCCTGCTGACATGTGGAGGGCCTAGGCCAGGTGCTGTACTTGAAACTTGTGGCATTCAGAGAAGGGATCTTATTGTCACAGCTTCTGTCATGGCATGTGCTGCTCAACCAACCACATGACTGAGAACCTGTGACACCAGAGAGTATTCTTTTACAGGAAATGAAAGGGAGTCTTTCCAAATGTTGGAATATGCTTATCTTGGCAGTGACAGTCCCATGAGAAGTGGCTGGTGTGGTAGTGGGAGGGCAAACACCGTGTAATGAACTCCAGAGGAAAGCATCAGCTATGTTTGAGGAAATTCCCCTACTGTTAATCAGCCCTTGTTGGCAGGATGGTATATGCCTCATCTCACTGAATTCTCACACAAGCCCTATGGAGGAGACATGACTGCTGTCAGGTCAGTCCTGACAGACAGTATTGGGCAAAGGAGGCTGAGGAGAGGACTCAGGTTCCCGCTGGTGGTTGTTTCATTCTGTCTGTGTTAGGAATTTATAGGGGTGGCTGAGTCAGGGGCTTCTTTTTCCCTTGTCAGAGTCCTCTATCCAGCTTCACCACAGTTGTGTACAGTTCTGCAGTGACTCAGCTTCATCTCCTGGTATATTTTGGGTGGTGGGTGGTGGGTGGTGGGGTAAGAATCACTTTGTCTGGTGTCTCAGGAACACTTGACCCTGGCATTTTGGCCTGGGTCAGTGAGTGGTCCCTAGTGCAGTGTAGGTAGCAGCAGACCCTGCTGCTCATTCACCACACAGTTATCCAAGCTCCTGTGAGCTCACTGTGCCTGCCTGTTCTCTAGGCTCCCCAGAATTCCCTGTTCAAGAAGCACCCAGTATGTTCTTAGAGGAGACACCTACAACACCCCCTGCAGTGGCTCAGAGCAGCGGCAGCAGCAGCTGCAGCAGCAGCAGCAGTGAGGAAGAAGCCAGGGAGACTGGGTCCCCTGCACAGGAGTTCAGCAAGTATCAGAAGTCCCTTCCTCCTCGATTCCAGCGTCAGCAGCAACAGCAACAGCAGCAGCAGCAGCAGCAGCAGCAGCAGCAGCAGCAGCAGCAGCAGCAGCAGCAGCAGCAGCAGCAGCAGGTAAATGTGGACATGACTATGGTGCAGATGTTCTCCCCACTCACCTCCAGTTTAAGGAAACAACAGTAGTACTCCTACATCTCATAGTCACCATTACAGATGCCAGAGACAACAGCAAAAACTTGAATGATCTCCCTATTTGTAGAGGCTCTATGCATACACATTGAATGGTATCCTGGCTAAGCTGCATTTGGTACAGTATGGGGGTAGGTCCCCGCCCCCAGCACCGCTCTGAGCCTATTCAGTTATACTGGGGCTTATGAGGTTTCCGGAGCCTTGTGGTTTTGGATTAATAAGGATGTTCATCTTTTTAGGGGTCCTACCCTCTGGTTCATGCCACTCTGCAGCCCATGCTCTTCTTTGTAAACTGGAAAGAATGCCTGCCTCAGCAGAGCACTGGCAGTGATGCCCATGAGCAGGTCAGAAAGATGTGGACAGTGGCTAGAATTGCAGCAGTCTCCATGTAGTGGTGATCTCTTCTGTCGGAAGTGTCCATGGCAACTGTGCTTACTGGAGAGTAGCAGTCACTGGGACTGGAGCTGGAGCTCAGTATCAGAGCCTGCCCAGCAGGAATGAGATCTTAGGTCAATTTGGGAGCCCACCATAGAAACAAAAATGTCAATTGTTTCTAGGAACTGTGCATTTTGATGGAAACTGTGATGATAGGATATGTTACTTGGAAGCCCATAAGCTGGTTTTTATCTGAAACTGTTTTGAAGTAGGTGTGCCTTGGAGAAGTAAACTGTCTCTTTCTAAGTCTTTTTCAGGCCTTATGTGGATAAATTGTCAGGGCATTGGGCACCATATGTAGGCAGATTTTCCTTCCCACCTGTCAGTTTCCAAATAAGCCTACACACACTTTTTATTAAGAAAGCTCAGCTAATAGCTTAGGCTTGTTTTTAGCTAACTCCTAAAACTTAATCTGTGTGCTCCTCAAGTCTCATTTACTTCATCTATGAACTTGCCGCGTTGTTTCTTCCTGTCAGAGACTCCTCAGACTCTGCCTTTCTTCTTCCCAACATTCTCTGCCCTGGAAATCCTGCATAGCCATCAGCCAATCAGCTTTTATTAACAATGAGAGGCAAGCCTTTTCCCAGTGTCGTACGGAAGTATTATTCCACAGGACAGAGCTCATGAAGATTCCAGCACAAGAGGTGCCTGGTGGGGGTCATGAGGGTCAGTGTCACACAAGGTTTATGACCTGCCTGAGGCTGCTTCCCCCCCCCCATGACTCAGATGCTTATATTAATTTCATCTTGTTTGGCCTATGTCTCAAGCACATTGCTAGCTAGCTCTTTCATCTTAATTCAACCTATTTCCATTAATCTACCTGGTCTGTGGCTCACCGGTATTCCCACATGCTTCTTTGGTGACTGGATCAAATCTGTCTGATCTTACCCTTTTTTTACCTGAACTTCAATTTCCCTACCTACCTATGGTGCCCCACCAGGGCCAAAATAGTTTATTTATTTAAAGAATGATTTTTTACAGCCTATAGAAAGACATTCCCACATCAAGTCTGATTGCTTTGTTTGTGTTTATATCTTCAGATACCTTAAAACACAGTGCCACAGCAAGCTAAACAGACACCGCCTTTGATTTAGTTAGGAGACAGCCTTGAAAACTAGCCAACTACTAGGGGAAGAACAGCAAAAGGGGCAGCGATGCTTGTGGACACAGACTAGGGCCCTGGTCAGGTCTGGTGGATGCTTTGTAGAGGGAATGTGCTTACACTGCAAAGTCAGTGAAGGCTCTAGCTGTCCTGTGGTCTAGCAAGGCCCCACAGGACTAAAGCAGAGAGTGAGGTGCAACATGGAGGAGTAGCCAAAAAGGAAAGATCCAGTAGGATCCCATAGGCTGCTGGGAGTCATGTGGGGTCAGGCTGTTAGGAAGAAAGCATGGGAGCTTGGAGCCACAATTGTACTTTGGTGGCTGTAGACAAAAGAAATGGCCATTTCCCTGGTAGGTGTTTGGATCTGGTTCTGAGAAGTGTTCAAACTGTAACCTGGGTGGTGGGTGTGTCACTGATACACACAGTCCTTGTACTGACACAACATGGCTGTCCATCCAGCTTGGAGGGACTTCAGCCTGCGGCATTCTTCATTCTTCTGTTAGTGCCCCCCCACACACACCCATACACACACACAGGGTTTCCCTGAGTAGCTCTGCAGGCCAGGAGGCTGATCTCAGCCTCAAACTCAGAGATCTACCTGCCTCTGCCTCCTGAGAGCTAAGACTAAAGGTATGTGCCACCACCACCTAGCTTGTTAGGAGCCTTTCTGTGCCCCTCCTGGAGGGCTGGAGGACTGTACCATATGCACCCGCATGCCCTATCCCATTCACTCCATGTCTTTCTCACCAGGAGCAGCTGTACAAGATGCAGCACTGGCAGCCAGTCTACCCCCCGCCTTCTCACCCTCAGCGCACATTCTATCCACACCACCCCCAGATGCTGGGCTTCGACCCACGGTGGATGATGATGCCCTCCTACATGGACCCACGCATCACACCCACTCGGACACCTGTGGACTTCTACCCCTCAGCGCTGCACCCTTCAGGTGAGCACAGGGCCCAGGAGACTGGGAAGTGAAGGGTGTTACCAGAAGAGTTGGAACTGAGTCAGTTTGGACTTCGTCAGGTCATTTGGTTGCGCTTAAGTTCTACAAAGTTAAAGATACAGTTTTGTTCCCGTCAAGTTATTGGTACCTGAGTATGGGTGAGAGACATGTCTGTAATTTCAGCACTTGAGAGAATGAGACAGGAAGATACTGAGGTTGAGACCAGCCTGGGCTATGTATTGAGACAAAACTGCTTGCATGAGTGAGTTACACTCCAGTCTCTGCCCAGTCATCAGCTGTGTTTGCATTCTTGCAAACCAGATTTGAGGCTTCATCACCCGTTTGTCTTACTGTACCATCTTCTTTAAAGATTGATTTATTTATTATGCATACAGCATACAGAAGAAGAGGGCACCAGATGCCATCATAGATGGTTGTGAGCCACCATGTGGTTGCTGGGAACTGAACTCTGAGCCATCTCTAGTGCTGTTTTCAGTGATGCTGAGTTCGGTGACATGACCTCAGCACCAAGCTCTTACCTCACTGGACAGGTAGTAGTGCAGGCTAGACAGGTGGTCTCGGACTCTCTTGTCTTGTTGTATTGAAGTAGTCCATGAAGCTCCACCTGCCAGTTGTGTTGTACGAATACCTGGATCATTAGTTTTTAAAATTCCCCTTGATGAGATACTGATGGGTATTAAAATCGTTTGCCACAGGCATGAAGTTTAACTTAGTGGTAGAGCTCGTTCTTTGAGTATTCACAAGGACCTGCCTTCAACTCTAGCATCAATTCATCATATCAATGAATGAGTAAGAATGCCAGTGTGGTGGTGGTGGCTTTGTCAAACTCTTGTAAACCACCAGTAGAGGTTTTGGGTTTGTTTGTTTTGTTTTTTGTCACTTGGTAGCCCTGTAGCCTTGAATGTACTCTGTATATTAGGCTAGCCTCCAACTCAGAGATCCCCTGCCTCTCAGAGCTGGGGTTAAAGGCATGGGTTATCACACCTTCTTTTCTGCTTGTTCTTAAGACTTAGTCTCTCACTGTAGCTGCTTCACATTCATGGAGGTCCTCTTGGGTCAGCCTCTTGTGTGCTGAAATTAAAGCTGTGGCCATTGTACCCAGCCAACCAGCAGTTTTCGGAAGGGAAACTTTCTGTGTGCAGCATCACATACTTGGTGTGGTTCCTGTCTTTCTTATTGTGTCTGGAGTACTGTAATTATCCTAGGTTTCTTAACTGTTTGATATCTTTTGTTCTAGACTTTCACTGTGGCTTCTGGAAGTCTTTTTAGGTGTGGATGAGATAGTTTCTAGTCTTTAATTGCCAAAGCTGGTTTATTGGGAAGCTGGGTGTGGTGGTGTGTACCTTTAATCCTGGCCAGCACTTGAGAGAGAGGGGGAGGTGCAGGCAGATCTTATCTACAGAGTGAGTTCCAGAGTTACAGAGCAACAGAAGAAAAAAACCTCTGTGGGCTGGAGAGATGTCCCAGCAGTTCAGAGCACTGTCTGCTCTTTGAGTCCCAACACACAGGGCAGCTCCTAACTGTCTTAACTCCAGTTCCAGGGGGTCCAGGCCCTCTTCTGAGCCTCTGTGTGCACCAGGTAAGCATCCATGTACATATATGCATACTTGCAGGCAAAAATAACAAAATACGTTTCTCTCTACGATCTTTGCTGTGTTTGGTCTTGCATTCTTTAAATGTTCACCTCCCCCACCCTCTATGTTGTTCTAAAACTCCTGATTTTGTGCCATTCTCCTGCTGGGACTGCAGGTGATCCTTTCTGTATTTTGCTTTTGACATGAAGGAACCAGCATTGGAGAAGGCTGGGTTCGCTCTCAGCATGAGAGACAGAGGAGAGAGAATGGAATCTAAACATGAGCATGAACAAATAGAAAGGAGCTTGGTCTGGCCTCTGTTCCTTCATCCAAGAAGTGTCTGCAGCTCTTACCCTGTGTCTAATCTGCCTTTTTACATTTTAATGATTTATTTTTATTTTGTGTTCGCCGGTGTTTTGTCTACATGTATGTCTGTGTGAGGGTGTCCAAAGCCCTGGACTTGGAGTCACAGACAGTTGTGAGCTGCCATGTGGCTGCTATAAGAGCGGCCAGTGCTCTTAGCTGCTGAGCCTTCTCTTCAGCCCCCAGATGTATGTTTTTTGGAATTACTGTTTTATTTTTCTTCCTCCTTTTTTTTTTTTTTAAACTTTATTTATTTATTTATTTATTTATTTGCCTTGGTGTTTGCCTGGAACTGGAACCACAGACAGCTGTCAGCTGCCATGTGGGTGCTGGGAATCGAACCCGGGTCCTCTGGAAGAGCAGACGGTGCTCTTAACCGCTGAGCCATCTCTCCAGCCCCTCTTCCTCCTTTTTTTTAAAAAAAAAAACAACAACAACTTTTATTTACCAGTTTGGGCAGTGGCATGTGTACAGCATGTGTGTGGTCAGAGATTCTTCTGCGTGTAGCTTCAGGGACTGTCAGGCTTGGTAACAAACACCTTTTTCCTCCAGCCGTCTTACCAGCTCATCCGCTTTTAAAGGCTTATTTGTTGGTTTGTTTTTAAACATAGGTTGTCTTTACGTGGCCCTCCTTGGCCTGGGACTAACTATGTAGACTGTCTGGTCTCAGACTCCCAGAGACCTGCCTTTGCCTCCTGAGTGCTTGGATTACAGGCATGCTACACCATTCCATCCAGCAAATTTCTAATTTCTTCTTTTATGCTTTCAGCCATTTACAGTTTCAGTGTTCTATGAAGTTTCTAGTTAGGGTATATTACATTCCATACATGTTCTAACCATTTTTCATTTTAAGTTCCCTTTCAAACCTGGTAAGGATTTGATTCTTGGCCTTTATTGGATTCATGGCTCATCTTTTTAGTGCCCCTACACGCAGTTTTGGTTAATTTGAGAGATCTCTACATCATTCTGGAAGCCAGAAATTTGAATACAGCCCCCCCTCAAATCCCTAAGAAAACAAATTAAGAATGCAATTATATTCTGAATTCCCAAGGCTGGTTGTTTTTCTTCTTCCTGGATTGGACTAAGATAGATGTCCGGGTGGGAATCCCCTGTAGCAAAGGGCACATGCTCTCTAATGTTTAGTAGTATATATGCAGAGGTGCGTATTGCAGCAGGTCCTCTCACTATGCCGCTGACTAGGCCTGCCCGCAGATGTAGGAAGGCTGGGGAAGCGCACAGAGCTGCATAGAGCTGGTAGCGCCGTCACATTACTTGTCTTCTAGTCCATCTGGGCTGCTCACTCCATGCTCCCCCTCCCTCCCCAGCCAGAATTCCCAAATAAAAAAGTGTAGAATGTCTGTGTCCATCTTCCCACAGGAATAGAAAGTGAGGTCAAATCTCTGTGTAAATCTTCTGGAAGTGTCTGAATCAACTGAGTGCTGAATCTCTGTTTTTTGTGTGCCATCTAGGATATGGCTCATCTCCTGTCCGCATAGCTATGCAGTGCTGTGGTGGGCCCACTGACCAGCTCTGCTAGTATGACATCTGGCTTTCATTTATTTTCATTAATTTTTGAGTAGATTTTTTTTTGGGGGGGTGGGGGTGCAGTGTTGAGACAGGGTTTCTCTGTGTAGACCAGGCTGCTCTCAAACTCACAGACTGCCTCTGCCTCCTAAGTTCTGGGATTAAAGGTGCGGAGCCACCAAGTCCTGCTCAGTGGATTCTTGTTTTCCTAAGTGCCATAAGCAGGTCATGGTTTGCCCGTGTGCCACAGGGTCCTCTGTCAGGGTAGAGTGAAAACGGGAATGTTGAGAGCGTAGCTGGCATGTCCTTATGATACCGGAACCACTGCCTCTGTTTTGAGGCCGATACCAAACACTCTGTCAGAGGAGAGAGGTTGATCCTTTGCCTTCTTCAGGACTGATGAAGCCCATGATGCCCCAAGAGTCTCTCAGTGGGACTGGCTGTCGATCTGAGGATCAAAACTGTGTGCCCTCACTCCAAGATAGAAAAGTGACCACCATCGACCCAGCTCCTGTGTGGGGCCCAGAGGGCTACGTGGCATTGCAAAGCAAGGGCTACTCACTGGCCCACCCGAAGTCTGCAGACACTCTGGCCATGGACATGCACGCCAGGTGAGCTGACTCCTCCTGCTGCTCTGTGGCTGAAGGAAGACTCTGCAGTCCCCATGGAGGGCCCTAGGAAGAACCCCCATTCCTGGAGACTCTGCTTGGGGAGGGGAGAGAGGGGAGAGGGTAAGCAGGTGTGTGAATGCTTGGTGTGAGTGGCTCTTTTGGCCAGGCTGAGGCTCAGGAGGAACCCCACGGACGCCGAACTCTGGGCACAGGGTAAAGGGGTAGTGGGCGGCTCACAGGCAGGCAGACTGAGAGTGGGGTCTGGGCTCGCTCTTCCTGGATGAATACAGGAGCTGGCCTGCCACCCTAGGCCCAGGCTCACAGACTCCCAGGCTCCAGCTTGTCATTGCTCCAAGGGACTGCCAGCTCCTCTTGTCTCCAGGGTGGTGTACTGAGCTGCCACTGCCGTCTCCACGCTCATGGACTCCAGGGGCCACCAAGCAACGTGTCTTAAGCTAGAGCAAATGTTTGCTTGTGTTTTCCTTTTCTTTTTAAAAAAAACTTTTTTTTTTCTTTAAAACAAAACAAAACAAAACTAAATCCTGTTCAGCATGGAAACCAGGAACCAAGCTCCAATCACATTGACTGATTTTTCTGGTTCCTTTTCAGGAATGAAAGGTCTTACTCTGGCTCCCCCGGAAGGTCAGGGGGCATAAGTGCCCAGCGCGATCTCTTTGAGGAGAGAGGGGAGGAGTACTTGAGTGCTTTTGACAAGAAGGCCCAAGCAGACTTTGACAGCTGTATCTCTTCTCAAAGAATAGGCCAGGAGCTTTTATTTCCACCCCAGGAAAATGTTCAGGAGGTGGGTGCTCCTGGGGGACGTACCCCAAATCTCAGGTGTTCCCCATTGGAGCCTGACTTTATCCCAGCTGAGAAAAAGCCTGAGTATGGCAGTTGGGATGTTGGCCACCAGCCGAAGGCTGCTGACACAGCTAACAGTGTCGAGCTGGAGGCACCCCGGGAGGAGCCATCCTTCCATGCTTCCTCCTGGGAGAAGGAAGGGAGCCCCAAGAAACAGCCAAACCCAGAGCACGAGTGGACACCTGAGCCCCGGAGCCAGCACCAAGAACAGCCGGGCAGGACCCGGAGGTCGGGACCCATCAAGAAACCCGTCCTCAAGGCCCTGAAGGTGGAGGAGAAGGAGAAGGGACTGGAGAGAGTCAGGCAGGGCCTTGGAGAGGAGAATGTGCAGCTGGCCCTAGAGAAAGAGGCCGTGTGTAGGACAGAAGAGGATGAGGATGAAGAGAACAACCCTGCTCTGGCCAATGCCTCCTCTCCTGCCCTGGACGACAAGGCTGCTTCCCGGGCTGGGTTTGGCCATGAGGCCAGCAAGCTGGATGAAGAATCAAAGGCTGATAAGACCTGGGCAAACAGGCCCTCAAGGGAGGCCAGTGACATTCCCCCAACCAAGAGAAACAACTGGATCTTCATTGATGAGGAGCAGGCCTTTGGGGGCCGGAGCCAGGCCCGAGGCCGTGGCCGTGGCTTCAGAGAGTTCACCTTCCGAGGTAGCCGGCCTACAGGCAGCAACACAGGTAGTCTGTGTGGCACAGGCATCCTCGGGGCTCGAAGCATGTACAGTGGTGGTCAACGCAGTAACCGAAGCAGGGGCCTTCGGGACTTACCCCTGCCAGAAGACTGCTCCAGAGTAAAGCCAAGGCGCCGCATCGCCAGTGAGACCCACAGTGAGGGCTCTGAGTATGAGGAGCTACCCAAGAGGCGGCGTCAGCGGGGCTTGGAGCCTGGCCATGAGGGCCTGCTCCTGGAAAGGGATGAGGGTGCCCTGAAGAAGGACTCTTGGCGGTCCAATAGGACTTACACAGAGGACCAGGGTGGCCTAGATGCCCGCAGCCGGGGACCTCGGGCCTGCGGGAGAGCTCTCCCACCTCGCCTAAGCAACTGCAGTTATGGCCGCAGACCCTTTGTAGCCAAAGAGCCTCCCCACTGGCAGAGCAGGAGCCCAGGCAGCTCCTGGCAGGAATATGGGTCCTCTGACCCATGTGGCCCACGGAGATCCACCGACAGAGACTACATCCCAGACTCCTACCGACACTCTGACACATTTGGCAACCGTGTCTTTGAGGACAGCCGCGTGGAGGACAAGAGATCCTTTTTCCAGGATGACCATGGGACAGATTCTGAAAATGCAGAGAACAGGCCCTTCCGTCGGAGGCGGCCCCCGCGTCAAGACAAGCCCCCTCGCTTTCGGCGCCTTCGTCAAGAACGAGAGTCCCTAGGCCTGTGGGGACCTGAGGAGGAGTCCCACCTGCTGGCAAGTCAGTGGCCAGGCCGGTCCAAACTTAGTCCTGGGGACAAGAGTGGTCCTGGAGGTCACAGATCCCCAGAGCTCTCCTACCAGAATTCCTCCGATCATGCCAATGAAGAGTGGGAGACTGCCTCTGAGAGCAGTGACTTCAGCGAGCGCAGGGAACGAAGAGGAGGCCTTGCAGCTGAGCCTGAGGCACAAGGGGACGGTGGCCTGTCAGGGGCCAGTTTGGGTGAGAAGAAGGAGCTGGCCAAGCGGAGCTTCTCCAGCCAGAGGCCCCTGGCTGACAGACAGAACCGCAAGCTGGAGCCGGGAGGGTTTGGGGAGAAGCCTGTTAGGCCAGGTGGGGGTGAGACTTCCCCCCGCTGCGAGAGCCAGCAGAGTGGGACGCCTCTGAAAGTCAAAAGGTAACACACCAGCACCATCTCGGGTCCTTTGTCGTTGTCCTGTTTGCAGCAGCACCAAGTCCATGCATGCACACCCTGCCAAGCCAGGCGGCCCTGGCCGCTGTGTGTGAGCGTCTCCATCACTTGCTCCCGCATTGCTTGTCTGCTTCTCCATGGTGTGTCATTGTTGATGTTGTTGTGCCTTGATCAACTAAACCCAAAGTTCCCCACGTCCTGTTCCCAGAGGCCTCCTTGTGACTGCTCTTCTGGCCCATGTCCCCAGAGTCCAACATAATCTCTAAGTCCTACAGTGATGGCTGTTGCCTGTGTGTGGTGCCTGGTGAGCTCTGGCCTGGAGACAGCTCTGCCCTGGGTAGTCCTGCTTCCCTGCTGCCATGTGGGGAGGACTGGATCCATCAGGAACAGAATGGAGCAAACAGCTTGCAGCCCACAAGCCTGGTTCTTTTGAACTGGTAGATAGTCTGTGGGGTATTGGCCCATTGTTCTAGTCTTGATTGAAGGATGGGCTTGCTGCCCAGTCAGTGCCACAGAGTGATGTTTCAGGGGATGCAGAGGTTTCACCCCTCCTGCTTTTATGATTCAGGGTCTACAGCTCAGGTGTATGTATGTACCCTAAAGAAGTTTACTCAGGAACGTGTCCTTTCAATTGTGTGACCGTACTCCAGCCCCCCAAAAATGTTGTGAAAGAGCCCTCCATCCAAGAAAGCCTGTGCTGCTATTTCTCTGTACAGAAAGGCTGGTAGCCCTGTCTGTCCTGGGCGCATTCCCACAGCCTCTTCTCTGCACTGCAGTCTACTGAAGGCAGCATGCCGTGAGAGGGAAGGGAGTGCAGGGAGGGCCGTATTGGCAGCCGCCCTCCCCCTGCTCGAGAGAGAGAGAGAGAGAGAGAGAGAGAGAGAGAGAGAGAGAGAGAGAGAGAGAGAGAGAGAGCCCTGCCCTACAGATCTGACCCAGCACATAGCATGTGTTGTTGGCAAGTCCTCCTGACCCTTGATGGTTCAGCAGGAGGACCTGGAGCTGGATAGGTGCCATGTCTGTGTGTGGACCTTGTGCATGCCAAGTTTTTTCTTGGCCCTCTTTCCTAGCCTTTGAGTGATGCTGACTTCATGGGCTATCCCTTCCTTTGTAGGGCTCCAGAGGAGGCCTTGCCTGGAGGCCTTGGTTGCAGCAGTGGAAGCCACTCATCCTATGCCTTGGAGCGAGCCACTCATGCCAGCTCTGATGGTCTCGAAACTACCAGTAAGAAAGCAGAGAAGGAGGCTGCCATGGCTGCCCAGAGGGCTGGGGAGCAGCCAGAAGAGGCCCGGAAGCAGTTTGATCTAGGCTATGGAAGTGAGTCAAGGCTAGGCCCCGGGACTTGGTTAGGGTGAGGGGAGGTGCAAAGTTCAGACTCTAGCTTTGCTGAGCCCCCGTGGCATCTGTATAACTTCCTAGATGTAAAGAGGGTGCTCTGTAGTGTGTTCAAGGCCACATGACTAGCAGCTGGGTTTATGAAGCTGTGTCTTTAAAGGCAGTTTTCTCCATTGTAGTGCCTGAGCAGCTCTGGGTTGTGCTTGCAGCGCCTCAGGTCACATGGGCATGAGAAGGGCGGGCACCATGCCTAGGTTCCCATAGGCACTGGTGAGATTGCTTTCTGGTGTGTGGTCTGAGCCAGGTATGTATGTGCTGGATATCAGGTGCCTGTTGCATGACTTCTACCTTCTTCTTTCTTGTGACTTGGTTCAGATGCCATCATGGACAACTGTGGGCCCAGCCCTGGGGAGGAGAGTGAAGTGGGCTCCATGGTGGGTGAAGGCTTCATTGAAGTCCTGACCAAAAAGCAGCGCCGCCTGCTGGAAGAAGAGAGAAGAAAAAAAGAACAAGCTGCTCAGGTGAGAACCATGGGCCAGAGGAAGAGAGGAAGGGAGAGTATGTCAGGAATTCATTATCTCCCATGACCTGAAATAGACAGGAGAAAATGGAGTCACAAAGAGTTTGACCAGCCAGGTCTGAGGTCTGTCTTGGCGCCTCTTTGTCTTCCTCTTTCCCTAATACCCTAGCCTGGCTGGTTAACTACTGTTGTGCAAGTCTCTGGGGCCATGAATCCTGTGCCAAAATGCTTGAGGCTTTGGCACCTCTCTCTGGCTATCCCTGTGTCTGAGGTTTCAAAGACAAGCATCAGGTATCTTAATCGAGATGGTGGTGGTGTGAGCTAAGACATTTTTCTTGGAGAATTTGTCATCTGTCAGGTCCTTAGGCTATACCATATTAGCCTCTTTTTTCCTGTAGGTGCCTGTCAAAGGTCGAGGCCTTTCATCGCGTATTCCTCCTCGATTTGCTAAAAAGCAGAACAGCCTATGTCTGGAGCAAGGCGATGTGGCTGTGCCTGGCAGCAGCCTGGGCACTGAGATCTGGGAGAGCGGCAGCCAAGGTGAGGTGGGTGCCCGGCTCAGGAAAAGCCGGAGTATGAGTGAATTATTACCTATCTCCAGGGCCCTGGCAGAGGCGGTGTTGAGCAGCTTCTGAACTGGGTCATTGGCCTTTGACACATCCCTGACTCCCGTACAGTAGTCTAGTAGAACTAGTAGTGAGCCTGGCATGCTGGAGGAGGCATCAGATCTCCTTTCTAGTGGAAGAATAACAGATGGCCAGGAGGAGTTAGGGAATGAAACCCTGTGAATCCTCCCTTGTGGTTTCTATGGAAGGGCAAAGTTCAGACTAAAGTAAGTGGACCTTCCTTCTTGAAAATTTTATTTCTTTCAAGTTGTTTTGTTTTGAATATCCCACTGAAAGCTGTGCTTCTGAGCTGGTCCAGTTGACCAGGTTGTTCCTGAGGGTCTCCCTTGAATGGGCTTGCTCAGCCGTAGTTGACTGGAGGGTTTTCTGTGGCTTGCACACTCTACAGAACGGTGGCTGAATCCAGGCTAGGGCAAATGTCACAACAGTGACTCATGTGCCCACAAGTGAGCTAGCTTGTCATAGTTTCACTCATCCTTGTGTTCCTGGTAGAAACCTTGGTTATAGTATGTTGCAGAACTGCACCAAGTGAGGTTCTACCCTGGTCAGAGGAAGGAGGGAGGGAAGGAGAGAGGGAGGCAGGCAGGCAGGCTCTGTGGCAAGGCACTGGCTTAGCCCGCAACAAGTGTGTCACACTGCATATGCAGTCAATTCCTAAGAGTACCCCAGCCACACGGGCACGGCAGCATGCACCAGACTGAGGAACGAGCATCTTCTGAGATGGCAGGAAGCCTTCTGCCATAGCACTCAGTAGGCAGAGACAAGCAGATCTATGTGGATTTCAGCCAGAGCAACATAAGACCTTGTCTGAAAAACAATTCCCCTTCTCCATGCCCCCTCCCCCAAACAATATAAAATTGATTAGATTCTGAGCAAGTTTAGGTTTTTCGCTTCTGTTTTTGTTTAAATCTGAAGATGTTGGTGTTGAGGGAAGCTCTCACAACGGTGCCTGTGTCAGATTGAATATTGAATCACAAGGATCTGTCTGTGGTGGGGTGTGTAGGGCCCTAGGGACACCTCCATGAACTTGTCTTTTTGGTTGGTGTCCACACCAATGGAAAGAGACTCACAAGCTCATGTCTTCCAGATTGCCTGACTCTGTCTCCTTTCCTCGGCAGCCCTCCCTGTGCAGGGCGCAGCCAGTGACTCATGGAGAAAAGCTGTCACGGCCTTCAGCAGCACTGAGCCTGGCACCTCAGAGGTGAGTGCCACCGCTACCCACATGCCCTAGTGCTACAGTGCATTCATTGGCAACTGGGGCTGTACATGGTGCCCTGTTGTGGCCCCTAGCTTGTCACCCTCTTGGTCTCTGGTTTTTGTGTGGTACCTGCATGAGCAGAGATACTGCTGGATAGAGAGCTAGATTGAAAGCCCCATTTGAGTTGGGCTTGGCTGGCATCCGTATGCTTTGAGTGAAATAAGTTTGGCAGGCTTGTGTAAGGCGCACACAGTGTCTGGTGGTCATGTGCTTTAGTAGGATTGGTGCATTCGTGATGATGGGTCTTGGGGCACTGTCACTAGATCAGAACTGGAGTTAGAATGGGAGGGAAGCAGGTGCCGCACACAGGCTTGCCTCCTGGGTAATTGTGCTTTGCGGTTTGAGGACAGGGCTCTAACCCATTTTGTGCTCTGCACAGCAGGGTTTTAAGAGCAGCCAGGGAGATAGTGGCGTTGACTTGAGTGCTGAGTCTCGGGAGTCATCCGCGACCTCCTCACAGCGCAGTTCCCCCTATGGTACTCTCAAGCCAGAGGAGATGAGCGGGCCTGGCCTGGCAGAATCCAAGGCTGACAGCCACAAGGACCAACCTCAGAAGCAGTCTGAGCACAAGGTAACCTGGAAGTCCCCTACATGGTGGCCAGGGCCTGGGGAGAGGGAGTTCTTCTTTGTCTTGTCTTCCTTGATGCCAAGGGCACCTGAAAGTACATGTGTAGCAGCCTGTCTGCTTTCCCACCCAGGACTCAGATCAGACATCTGGACAGAGCAAGGAGCACAGACCAGGACCCATCGGCAATGAGCGCTCCCTAAAAAACAGAAAGGGCTCGGAGGGGGCTGAGCGCCTGCAAGGGGCTGTCGTCCCGCCTGTGAATGGGGTGGAGGTTCACGTGGACTCTGTGCTGCCTGTACCACCCATTGAGTTTGGAGTCAATCCAAAAGTGAGCTCCACTTATACTCTTGTCTTTCTTTTTGTACTTGGTTTCGGGGGGGGGGGGGCAACAGGAGCTGAGCACACAGAGATAGGCAGATAGAGTCAGAGATAGGCAGATGTTGCTGGATTGATTTATAGATAACTTTTCTGGCACCAGCTGAGCTCAGGCCAGCCTGGGTAGGGAGAGACAAGTCAGGTGCCTTCCTTTCTTGGGCATGGTCATCTAATCTACTCTCCTAACACTGGTGAGTGTTGCATAGTGAACAGTCTCATTGATGTGGGCCTAGTGACAGGTTAGTTAGGTGGGGCTTAGACACTCTACACCCCTCTTTTCCAGGACTCCGATTTCAGCCTGCCACCTGGTTCTGCTTCTGGTCCTGTAGGGAATCCAGTTGCCAAGCTCCAGGATGTCTTGGCTAGTAATGTAAGTGAGCATGTCCTCCTCCAGTTTTGCCCATGCGCCAGCTCTGTGATGTGACTGTTGCTAGCCATAGCTCAGTTTTGGAACCTATGGCCAGAGGTGGTATCAGTCCTGTTTATGGTCAGGGTTATTTGGCTTGCTTTTGGCTCTAGTCTCCAGGTTGTACCAGCTGTGGTGCAGACTGTTCTCCCAAAGGAAAGAGCCTAGGGCAAGCACTCTAACACTGAGCCCCACCCCCGAGCCCAGGCTATCCCTTCATGGCTAGTGGGTAATGGAGGTTTAGCAGCAGTACCTCCTGGAGGCTGGTCTCCCCTACTGGGAGGTACCACAATGTGTGAATACCATGGCTCACTGGATTCTGTGCATCCAAGAGAGGGAGATTCAGCATTGTAAGCTGATTAGAGAAACAGCTAACTGCTGGATTCATTGGTCAGAGCTCTGTAGGTCTGCTGGATGAGGGAGGACACCCAGGAAGCATCCTAGGAGGGTTCAGGAGAAGCTGTGGTGCATTTCAGAACATCACCAGGCAGTGAATGAGAACACATGGTTCAGTGTGTTCAAGCCTCTGCTAGCCAGCTCTCCTCACTCTGGGAATCCTGAGTGAGTTGTTGGCTAATGTTGGCTAATGAACCCAGTGCTCTCGGGTCTAGTCACTGCATTTTTTACCTGTGTTAGGAGGACCCAGAGAGCTGAGTGACAGCCCCCACTACTGCACCCAAGCTGGCCATCTCCCAAGCCAGGCATCAGGTTTCTGACAAACCAGGTTGTTTCTTGGCAACTAGTTATTTTTGCATTGCTGGGATGTGACTGTGTGGAGGGCTAGTGGAGTATGGGTGTAGAGGTGACTTTTGTCGTGGAAACTGATCTAGGCAGCCTGCTGTAGATAAGTTTGACCATGGGGGTATGTTTTGATGAGTAGCTGCCCAAGTCCCTGAGCCCTGCCTCTGCCCCATGACTTTCTCTCCTCTCCAGGCAGGACTCACGCAGAGTATTCCCATTCTTCGGCGGGATCATCACATCCAGAGAGCCATTGGCCTGTCTCCCATGTCTTTCCCCACTGCAGACCTCACACTGAAGGTAAGCCAGGCCCGTGCTAGGGCCCTCAGCTCAGATTGTGACATGGTGCAGAGGGAGCCCTCCTCCTGCACTCACGCTCTCCCCTTTTGTCCTCAGTAGTAATTTGCATCCCTCCCCTCTTGCTTCCAAAGATGGAGTCTGCACGCAAGGCTTGGGAAAACTCCCCCAGTTTACCGGAGCAGAATTCTCCAGGAGGTGCAGGCTCAGGCATCCAGCCTCCATCCTCTGTGAGCGCCTCCAACGGAGTCAGCTACAGCTCCTTTGGTGGAGTGTCCATGCCACCCATGCCTGTGGCTTCTGTAGCACCTTCTGCTTCAATGCCAGGTATCATGTCCCCTGAGCCAGGCTCAGTAGCCTCCTCCATTCTGTCAAGAGAAGCTGGATTCGCAGCTCTATGCTTTCACTTACAGTGACGCTTTTTTTTAAGTCGAGTTGTTACAGCTTTCCACATGCTATGTCCAGGTGATTCCTGCTCTATTGTGGGAAGCATGACTGTGCCATAGGGAAGCAGTTAGGATGCTGGAGAGGGTGAGCAAAGATGGCTTTGATTCAGGCTCTAGTCAGTGCCAGCTCCTGGTGAGCCACTCACCTCTTTTATAAAGCAGGCTGATAATACTGTGCCATGGGGTGGCTGCACCCATGACTCAGGGTCTTACGTGCGCCCTCCATTCCTGATAACTGTTTTGATTTTTTTTTTTTGATTTTTTTTTTTTTTTTTTTTTTTTTTTTTTTTTTTTTTTTTTTTTTTTTTTTTTTTTTTTTTTTTTTTTTTTTTTTTTTTTTTTTTTTTTTTTTTTTTTTTTTTTTTTATGTACAGTGGTGTTTTGCCCTGAAGCTAGAGTTACAGACAGTTGTGAGCTGCCATGTGGGTGCTGGGAATTGAACCCTGGTCCTCTGGAAGAGCACTCAGTGCTCTTAACCACTGAGTCTTCTCTCCAGTCCACTATTTTGATTCTTACTGTCTTTATGCTGATTACTGGGGATTTTGAGGGCCCAGCTGCCAAGGTCTCAATGATGCAGTTCCAATAGATCCTTCTGACCCTCCACTGTGGACTCAAAGCAGGGAGATGAAGAGGACAGAGACTGAGAGACCCAAGCTGCTCTCTCTGTAGTAATTAGCCTTCGAAAAGGCCCAGCACAGGTGGGTGCTCTGCTCCTGCACCTACCTGCGTGTTACAGTAGTGAATCTTACAGCCTCTCCTCACACGTGTCCTCAACCTTACTCAACCCCTGGAGAACGTGGCCGTATGCAATAGGGAGTCTTGATCCTTTTCTTCCTTGTCTGCATTCTGTTTGCAGGCAACCATCTCCCACCTCTGTACCTGGATGGTCATGTATTTGCAAGTCAGCCCCGACTGGTTCCTCAAACGATACCTCAGCAGCAGAGTTACCAGCAGGTGAGGGCAGGAAGCCAGTGGCCAGAGATCAGAGACAGCATGGCTACAGTCACTCTCTGCATTTCTTTGCTGGTGATCTTGCCCATGCCCCATGTGATGCCCAGCACTGGCCGACCGTAGCACCCAGAGAGTGTTTGCAGAAAGAATCTATGAGAGATAAAGAGGCATGGAATAGACACCCCCAGATTCTGTTACTTCCCTTTTCAGAGTCCTGGTTTTCTTAGCTGGGGATCAGCTGCAGTGGGGGTACATTAGTGATAGATGTCCTGAAGGGCCTGAGTCTCTGGGCACAGACACATTAAGAGAGTTTTGGAAACAAGCATGATGTTGAATTTTCACAAGATTTGCATTCCCTGTGTGCTGAGGCCAGTCTATTTTGGAGCCTCCTTCCAAAGGCTGATCCTTGCCTCCTATACACCTCAACAGTTTTCCTTCTACTGCTGGTCTACGATCCAGAGGATAGAGCTGCCCTCAGCTCTCAAGACATGTTGTGCTTAGTTTTCTAAGATTTTGATTTAACTGAATGGATCTTACTGCTCTCTTTATTCTTTAAAGGTTTGTTTTTATGAGTAAGGGTATTTTGCTTGCACATATGTCTCTGTGCTTTGTGCATATACTGCCCACAGAGGCCAGAAGGCAGCATCAGATCCTCTGTAACTGGACTTACAGTTGTTATCAGTCATGTGAATGCTGAGAACTGAACTCAGGTCCTCAGCAAAGAACAGTGCTTTTAGGCACTGATCCATTCTTTTAGCCCTTGTGGTTCTTGAGTTCTGCTCTCTATTTCAGGCTGGCCTGTAATTCAGTATTTAGCCGTGGCTGACCTGGAACGTAGAGAGGTCTAGCCTCAGCCACCAAAGGACTGATAGTACAAGTGTGAGACACCACATTCAGCTTGCATCTGTCCTAAAAAGTATATTTAAAATTCATCTCCATTGATGTGTATGACTGGACTCATTTCTGCTGTGTGCCATTCCAGTGTTAGGGATACACCATGCCTTGGTCTTGCTACTGATCTCTGTTGTGGGAAGCCAGATCAAATGTGTTGGGACATGTCCTCGCTGACCAGACCAGGACCAGGGGGTTATAGGGAGGCATTTTGGGGTCAATGGCATTTGGGGTCAACCAGTCATCACCTGGTTTCTGTTTGCAGGCTGCCACTGCCCAGCAGATCCCGATCTCCCTCCACACATCTCTGCAGGCCCAAGCACAGCTTGGGCTGAGGGGTGGGCTGCCTGTCTCCCAGTCCCAGGAGATCTTCAGCTCCCTGCAGCCTTTCCGGTGAGAAAGACTTCCATGCTGCCCTCCTGTGGTTGCATGTGCTTCTCTGCTCTGGAGCCAGGAAGCAGGCCGTCAGATGGTCTCTACTTTCCAGCCCTCCACTGCTGGGGGCAGGGGTCCTCTACCCAGTGACACCGCACTCCCACCCTCTGTACCCTCTGTTCTTTCAGTATACATGATAGCTTCAGCCCTGGGCATCATTGACAGCTTGGGTGTGTTCATAGTCCCCAGGTCAGCAATATTCAGACTCTCTGGGGAAGCAGGGATCTGTTAGCCAGCCCTCAGACCCTGTGCTTATCAGTGTTGAAGACAGTTGTGTACTTCACCTGATCCTAACCTCTGTCTGGCTTTGCAGGTCTCAGATGTACATGCACCCCAGCCTGTCACCACCCAGCACTATGATCCTCTCTGGGGGTACAGCCTTGAAACCCCCATACTCTGCATTTCCCGGCATACAGCCTTTGGAGATGGTGAAGCCACAGTCTGGCTCACCCTACCAGCCCATGAGTGGGAACCAGGCCTTGGTCTACGAGGGCCAGCTCGGCCAGGCTGCCGGGTTGGGTACCTCCCAGATGCTGGATTCCCAGCTTCCACAGGTCAGTTTGGTTTCTCAAAAGCCTCCTGGGTGTGCTAATGTTCACATGTATGTCTCAGCTACAGACAGTTTTCTAGTATCCCTATCCCACTGTGTTCTACTGGCTTTCCTGTGCTTTAGAGCTCTGTTCTAGAGATGTTTGCAGCCACCTCGTGGAGACTGTGGGAACGGAGCAGCAGCAGGTGGTTTCTTCAAGTCCCTGCTGAAGTCTGCATAGCCCCCACGCAACCTCTTCACAGGTTGGAGCTTCCCACTGCCACATCTGTCTTCCCACTCTTCCTTTCTTCCTTCTTCAGCCCAGCCCCGTGTTGCAGCCTACCCTCTTACTGTACGTCCACAGTAAGAGCCAGACACACTTACTAGTTCTGCCCTTCTAAGTAATGGCTCCCAGTGGTCCAGCTCTGCACTGCTCCTGGGACAAGCTCTCCTCTCAGCCCTATGGCCTCGCTTATTTCCTCCCCAGAACCATACACTCTGGATCCCTCCCACCATGCTTTTGTTTCTTGTCACCAGAAAAATGGCTGATGATGGTACATCCACAGAGCCCATGGCCACTTCTCCCTGCCTCTGTGCTTTGGACACAGCAGCATCCTGCAGGCCACCCTGGCTAGTACCCTTCCCGTTGTTCCTATCAGTGTAGAGGTAGGCTCAGTGCTGCCCTCTTAACTGAGGGTTCCTCTTTGAACTGCCCTCCCTGTTCCTCAAACCCTCCCTCCCCATTTGATGGTAGACGTGCCCTTCACTCCTGTCTTCGCTCTCTTTTCTGGTCATTAGCATCCAAGCACTGCTCATTTCCACATTCGTTTCTACAAACCTGTGTCCTCTACTGGCTGCCTGGAACTGTGCCTTTTTATCTTGTGGCAACTCCAGCATGCTGACTGGGTCCAAGGCATAGTTTCCCTTAATCTGCACACACACATGCACACAGACACACGTGTGCGCTGGCTCTGCAGGGACTTGCTCTTTGCCCCTTTTGCCCTTGGTCCTGATGAGAGGACAAAATCCAGGCTGTATCCTGCCAAGGCATCGCTCTTACCTGACTTTATCTGTCTGTGCTCTGCTCTGAGGCCCTGGTGCCACCACAAGTCTCAATGATGCCGTTCCAATAGATCCTTCTGACCCTCCACTGTGGACTCAAAGCAGGGAGATGAAGAGGACAGAGACTGAGAGACCCAAGTGGCCCAGCCCTGCCCCAGTGTGCCCCCTCCCCCAAGTCACACACACCAATCTTGTTCCGGATTTGGGGTGTGATCACTTAGGCCATGCAGGTGATGCTATTCTGTTGTCTGACATGCTCCAGGAGGGTGTCTGAGGCTTCAGTTTGGTCTTGTTTCCTGCCACTATTGATGCAAAAGTGTATGCTTCACATCTGTGTGCTACACAGAGCAGTGTAAGGAGAAACTTCCTGTGCAGCTTTCATTGACGGAGCTCTCTGCTGTCTTCTTCCCGTCTGGGTGCTGTGCAGTTGTGTGCAGCACGTCACACACATTGTTCTGTCTTTGTCACGGCTCAAGTCTAAATAGAACCCTGTGGCTTTCCCAGCCACCTGTCTGCACAGACCACCCAGGAGTGCTGTCTGCCCCTGACTGTCTTGTCCTCCAACAGCTCACTATGCCCCTGCCTCGGTATGGTTCCGGGCAGCAGCCACTGATTCTGCCACAGTCCATTCAGCTGCCTCCAGGACAGAGTGTCTCAGTTGGGGCCCCTCGAAGGATTCCTCCACCTGGCTCCCAGCCACCAGTCCTGAACACCAGCAGAGAGGTAAAGGTGGTTCCAGCGAGGGGGTTTTGTCCAGCCAAGACTTCTACCACAGAGCTCCCATTACAGAAAGTGCAGGTTCCGAGCCTCATGTGGCTTTCTCACATTGTAAAGTCTGCAGAGTCCCAGAGGCCAGAGACTCTTTGCTAGTTGGGAAGGACAGGTCTGCAGTCACTGCCTCAGCCAATGGGGAGGAGCCACTTAGAGGAATCACAGATGCAGTACCCAGCCTCTTGATTAAGGGCAGGAGTCTGTACTTCTTATCAGGTCACTGGAGCTTAGATGGGGTTGGAATCTGGGTGATAGTCCAGAGAGGAAATAACTAACTAAATAAATAAATAAACACTAGGAATCTGCCCTCCCTTCAGCCCGGTTAGAGTAGGGATCACTGTCTCTGGGCTGCTGAGTGACCCTATTGCTTCTTGGCCACTCTAGTCCACTCAGATGGAGCTGAAAGGCTTCCACTTTGCCGACAGTAAACAGAATGTTCCTACCGGAGGCTCCACACCATCCCCGCAGGCCTACAGGTAAAGATGAACACTGGGGGTGTGGTCATTGCTGAGTATTCACTAAGTCACTCCAAAGAACCCACTTGTCCAGGGAGAATGGTAGAAGGGCATGCCAGCATGGCCCCTTTGTATGCCACTGTCACTGCTGCATCCCTGCAACATGCATCTGCTTCAGTTCTTTGTGGCAAAGGCAGTCCTAGGGGAACCAGATTTGTTTCTAATGTGTAGAGTAAGATGCTCTGAGGAGTCAGAGCTTTCTTGGGTGTCACTCTCAGCTCCAAGGTCTCTTGTATCGAAGCTCACCCAAAGACCCATATGAGAGAACTTTTTAATGCTGGGTATTGGTGGCCTTTCTTTCCATAGCACAAGCTGATACCCACTGGTTTCCTTGGTATGGGTCTCTACATCTCATAACCATCCATGTTGTCCTTCAACTGATTCAGAGGTAGTGTTGAGTGTTGGCAGGGACTCCTGGTCCCCCAGGCTGGGTTGGGGATATAGCGCTAGCCCTGGGCCTCAGGGTATGTGCAGCTTGGTACCTTGTGTTCACACACTGAATGGGACAGACACACCTACAGTGTCTTTCTAAAGGTCGACCAGCAGGACACTTCATCCCATTTCACTGTGACTATTTGGCTGACACTCTGCCTTCCTCCTTCCCCTCTTGTCACTTCCATAAAAAGAGGGCTCATGAAGACCCCCCCCCAGTATGTGTTATTTTATGTTCTAGCTGTTGTGGCTTCTTCTCATTTGTGGACGAGTACATTTTGTTTTGCTATCATTATCTGACAGAAGGCTCATCCAGCAGAGCTATGTGGAGGGAGGAAAGCTCACCTCGTCGCTTTGCCTGCCCAGTGTGATTGCAGTAGGCTGTAGGGAGGGAAATAGCTTTGTCCATAGAAGAAACTGGTGGCTCTACCTGCAGATTGAAAATATTTGTGAGTGGGAAGCAACCAAATGGGTTGTCATCATTCCTAAGCAATGCAGTGTAGCTACTATCTACATAGTGTTTGTCTAGAGAGGATTTTTCCCATATATAAGAGTAGCTGGGTTCTATGAGTAGTGTAGAGTGCATTCGTACCTAAACTCATGAGGCCCTTGGTTTCATACACAGAAGCAAAAGACAGCATATTTGAGAACATGGCTATGTCACATGTAAGTGCCATGTTTTCTTTATCTGAGGGATTTGAGTCTCCATAGTAGTGTATCTCTGAACAGTCTCTTCAGAGATGGAGGGCCTGCTGGATATAGAAGAAACACAGGCATCACGTTGACTAGAGATTGCTGTGACTTGCCTAGTATACTTTCCCAAGGTTTTCAGTAAATGGGGCAACTGAGATATAACTTCAAAGAGTTCTTGGTCTGAAATTCCAAGGGTATGCTGTCCCCAACATGGCTTCTAGGGAGATGGTGGTACCCAGCAAAACACAGCCAGCCCCACACCCGAGACTCTCCGACCCCTGCCTCATATTCTTTCTGACACATGACCTTTTCCTCATGAAACGTCTAATGGCTTTGGGTACTAAAAGCAATTGTAGATCCCTCCCCTTTTCCCACGAGTGAAGATGAGAAAATCCCTGGTGTAGTTCCTTAGTGCTTTTTTGCAAGTCTTTATCTGGGCACTGCATACTAGTCTGCCTGAGGATAGCTATTGTCTGTCTGTTCGCAGCCAGGGCGCAGCTCCTTTCCTGGGTGTGTTTCCTGGAAGTGCCAAGGGGTACTGACAACCACCCTCCTCCCCATTCTGCATTCTCGGCTGTCTTAGGTCTGTGTTCTGTCTGCTGGCCTCTGGCCAGAGGGCCCTCCCTGGCTCTCCCTGCCTCTGTGCTGCTAGGCTCCATCTCTGGTGACGCGTGTGTATTCTCAACCCTGCCTTTGGTTTTTTCAGGCCTAGCTCTGCTAGCCCCAGTGGGAAGCCCTCTGGATCAGCAGTTAACATGGGCTCTGTGCAGGGACACTACGTTCAACAGGTAGAAGATGGCTTTCCAGACCCTGCAGCCCTGAACACTTAGGCCTGTCTCCCAGCGCCAAAGGAGAGGGGACTGTCCAACTGATGGATGCTTTTTATTAAGGGAAACATGCCCTAGTGCTTAGAGCTGGGCCACTTGAGTCCTCCTGGAAAAAGCACTTCTCTTGATGGGTATCTTGACCATTCCTTGTCTGCAGAGAAAAGGAATACTGGTTCCCATAAGAGGTGATGTCAGAAAGTTTACTATCCCCAGCCATCTGGGCTATCATGGCGCTCTAGGAGACATGGTTAGGCCTGGGTTAGCTCAGAGGCTGGGGTGTGTGTACGTGTTAGCTCTAGTGAGTGGTCTGGCATGTCTGTCTGCCTGGGTGGGATCATAGATGGGTACAGCTTTCCCTACTACAGTGAGAATCTCTCAGTGTCTTCCTGTAGGCCCTTTCTCTTCCTCTTGGAAAGCTGGGCTCGGGCTCTAGAGTTCAGAACTTAGTTGGGCCTGGGGCTTAATGTGTGTGTCACTGGCAGGCAGAGGTGTGAGGGATGACTCTCTTCACTCCCCTTTCCCAGGGTTCCTTGGGTTTCGCTCCTGCTGTGGGATGGGTTTAGTTCTAACCCTTGCTCCCAGAGCATAACTCAGGGTAGAATACCATCTTCCTAGCATGTGTAAGGCCTTGGATTCTGTCCTTGGCACTGACACTCCCCCAAAAAAAGGGGAAAAAAAAAACTGCCCAACAAATCTTCTTCCCAGAATTTAGACCAAGTGAAGAGCAGACCCGCACTGGTTGCCCTGTGCTGTACAGAACTGTGGGGTAGTGGAACCCTGCATGGGAATCTTGAGATCAAATGGGGTCCTGGGAAAATGTAATTGTTCAGAGGCACCTGGGATGGGGGCTTGACTTAAATCACAGGCCATGACCTGGGAGATCCAAGTTGGCCCTATCCCTCCACAGATAGGTGGGTGCCCGGGCCTGTGCGGTAGGTTGTTCTGCTGAAAGGAACTATTTGTTTGCCACTGGGGCGTGGGGTGCACTGATTTGAAAGATCCTTCCTATCGGCCTTAGGACCTGAAATGTTGAGTTCTCTGTTGAGGCCCTGGAGTTTTCCTGCCTTTGAATCATGCACCCAGTGCCCAGGGAGGGGTCCTGGCAGTCCTGGCAGTCCTGGCTGCACACTAGGCTCCTCCTTGGTCTTTTGAGGGTAGCTTTTGGTCTGATTCAGGAGCAGGGAGGGGGTGCTCTCTGTGCATCTTGCCCTGCAGTCACTTTGATTTTCCTGTCCATCTGTCCAAAGGCAAAGCGAGTGGATGAAAAACCCAGCCTGGGAACCGTGAAGCTGCAGGATGCTTCCTCAGCCACCTCCCAGATGAAGCGAACCGGAGCAATCAAGCCTCGAGCAGCCAAGGTGGAGGAGAGTAAAGCCTGAAGGTGCCTGGCATCTTTTGCCTCACTTTAATAGGGATGGTGCACCACCGCCAGCCTGAAGAGCCACCACTTGGGACCCTGCCAGACCCACCATCCCACTGTCCAAGCACTTGGCCTGGACAGAGCTCTCTTGTGCTCCTGAAAGTCCCGTCGTCAGCCGGCCTGCATTGTGGATATGGCATTGACCTGCTTGCTTTGGTACAAAAGAGCAGACTCCTTCCTTCCCGCCCTCTGCCCAGTGACTGTGGAGTGAGTCTCCTTCCTGTACAGTGCAGACCTGCCTGCCCACCCCATTCCCCAGGCACAGAGGTTTGGCAGCAGGGTCATTTTAGCTGGAGGCTTTTTGTTTTAAAAAGCAGCTATGGTTTCTACAAAGGGAAAAGGAGAACAAATTGCTAGCTACGTCTGTATAGCTGAACTTTTATACGTTCCCTGCTGTCCGCTCTGCTCTCCAGTCCCCAGTGGTCTTCTTTATCTGTGTCCTGTTTGACATGTCACAGCACTACCTTAAGAGGTGTTCCTTAAGAGTGTGCCCCCCCACACACACACACACATAGTTGGAGTTTCTAAGGATGTGACTAGTCTGTTTGTGGCTCCTCACCGCCTTGGCCACCATGAGGTTGGTGTCTGAGTTCAGTTCCAGCCTCTAGCCTGTAGTTAATGTTTCAGCATAACAGTGGACACACCAGGTATTGGGCACCAGAGAGGAATCGTTCCCCAAGCCGCGAGTCCTTGGGGACCATGCACTAGAGGCTCTATGCTGTAGTCTTCTGGGCATCTGTGTTCCCCACTTGTGTCCTTTCCTCTTCCTGCTGTGTCTTCAGGGTCCCTGTCTATCCACCCCTTACAGCTCATCACCATAAGTGTAAGGACGGAGACAGGCATCTCTTAAGAGTTTGCAATAGGAAAGGCTGTGGGACATTCTTCATGTCCTTCACTCCCAGCAAAGAGCAGGGTGTTGGGGGTAGGTTGCCAATTGTCTATCCTTAGACAATTAAGCAGGGTCATAATATCAGTGGCCTGCAGGGAATCCTGTGCAGCCTACCAAGAAGGATGGTTTCTTAGGACTGCCCACGCAGCAGGTTTTGTATGAGCTCCTGTTTGCTGGGCTTCTTGATCACTAAGAACAAGGAAAGCTTCTGTCACTCAAAGAGAGTGAAGGGCGATTTCAGGCTGCTCAGAACCTCTTTAGGATTCCTAGGTAACCACTCGCCTGGGGTTGCTGAGAGCTCACAGTTGTAGCAGGGCCAGGACAAGCCTGTCTTGTCACCATGTTAGAGCAGAGAAGCACCGTAGGAGCTCTGCAGTGGCTTTATGCTGTTTTGTTAGCTGTTAGAAGGAAGCAAGTCCATGCTGTCCCAGGGTTACCTGACGGGGCAGTCTCCCGGAGAAGTTTGCCACACCCACAGCAGCTGCTCTTGTCCCTTGCCTCTGCCCTCCAACCTTCATTCACAACTCTGTCCCGTCTCTTCTCATGTACCCCTCCTCAGAACACTGCCCATTTATTCCCTTGTGTCCCTATCTGCCGTTCCAGTCACCCTGGAAGTGTCTGGTTATTGTCCCAGTGATTGAGTCCTCTGCCCCGTTGCCAAGTCTCAGTAAAAACCACAGTCACCTCTACCTGTCCTTAGAAATGCGGCCAGACCCACCTCACCCAATGCTGGTGGACATTATGTGTCAAAAGAAACAAACGTTCTCTTCTTCAGAATTTTGCAGTACAGGACAGTGACAAACTAAAAATGTGCCCTTTAGGTGAGCCTGCTGTCAGAATGGCAGCACTTCCTATTTGAGAAGAAAAATCAGGAGGGTGCCTGTTTTCAAGTTCTTTCTCTCAACCTGTATTTCCCTCCTGCTTCCTACCCCAAATAAAAACAAGAAACACTAGGATTTATTTATATGTATTGATGTTGTAGCTCTAGTGATTGTCCCACTGCTCTGTGTATATAATGTCTGAATTTACTCTGCAGGAAAGGCCAGGAAACTGCATGTGACCTCAGTGTGGGCTTGTCCCCTCTGAGAGGCACATTTGCAGTTGGACTCTGGAGACAGAGGTAGGCTGTAGGCCTCCAAATGTCCCTGCCCTTCATATGATCTGGTCAAGCCAAGTTTTTAGTGCAGAGACCTTTTAGGGTGCAATATCTCTTCATGTGGTTTTTAGAGCCAAGCTCAAGGTGTAATAGGACTTGGGGCCTTCCTTTAGTTTAAATCCCCATCTTTAGATCATAGATAACATAGGAGCTCTGCGAAGATGCCATGGCCTTTGGTGGGAGCAGACAAAAGCCCAGGACCTGCCTTTTCTATTGCTGAGATGCGTGGAGAGGGGCAGAATCCTTTACTCCTGCCTACTGAAGTCACCTAATGCTGGTGGCTTTGTTGGGGCCACTGATGGTGCAATCCATGGCTTGTAGGGCTTGGGTGTGTTCGGCATGTAATGTTTACCAGCTGAAGGCTGCTGCCAGCTACAGTTAGTCTGATTTCTTAACAGTTGCTTTTCTTCTCTCATTCCCAAGTTTACTACATTTAAATCCAGAGCTCATAGATCACTTCTGGGTCTAGATTCTATGAGGGGAGGAAAACTAAAGATGATTGATTGCATTATATATTCTGAAAAGCTGGTTCATTCAAAAATCCACGGCTGTGCTGCTGCTAGAGATACTAGGATGTTATGGCAGGATGGGCATTGCTCTCCTGCCTTCTGAAACTACCATCCATATGGTCAGTGATGAAGTCATGATTGACACTCAGAGCCCAGGGCACAAGACTGTGCCTGCTGAGGCCATGAGGCAACTCTGGCCAAGCACCCCCCAACACACACACACACAGACACACACACACACATCATTGGGTCTCCCATCTGCCAGGTATCCAGGTCCATTTTGTCCTGGTTAGAGGGCTTGTTGAGAGTCTTCTGTTGTGTTTTCAGAAAGCCAGGTTTCTTTGTGAAGTGGCTCTAAGACAAGTTAGGTCATGTGGAACAGAGCGGTGCAGTGTTCGGAGTGAGCGCTGTCACCTAGCTGTGTTCTCCACTAGGCCCATCAGCTCTGGCTGCTGACCTTCCAGGCACACAACACCTGCAGCTTTCACTGGCTTCAGACCTGCAAGCAGGCTCCTCCATCTTTGGCATGTCACAGTCCCAGAGCAGCGCTTCCTGGGAAGGCTCTGTACAGGGTCCTCAGTTGTTGAAAGGGGTCCTGTACCCTCTTCAGCTTTCAACCTACCTTCTGTAGAAAAGGATTTGGGGGATTTTGTTTTTGAAGGATTTTTTTTTTTTTTTTTTTTTTTTTGGCCTTTCCTAGACCAGATATTTGAGAGGGCAGGCGATGCTAAAGGTGTACTGTGCAGCTTGTTTAGACGTGGTTTGGGGAACCTCTTACCTTGGATGGGAAATGGAATGATGAATTCACCTCCCTTCCCTCCGGTTCAGTCCCTGTTGTTTCTCCTTTCAAATATGTGACTGTACTAGCTCTTTCCATATGAAAGAACTCTCCTTATTTAAATAAAAAAAGTATAAAAAAATAAAGGCAAAATGTGCTTTCTCAGGTTGTGAGTTTTATTATGTCATTGGGAAGATGGGAGGGCTTGACTGTTTGGTAGTTTATAGACTAGGATTGGCTGAAATGGCCTAGCTGAGTGCCTGCAGTACCGTGTAAGTTCCAAGGAGACAGTCACCATCAGAAAAGCAGCTTTGTAAACTACATTACAGTCTCTGTGGGACTCTTACATGGCCTTTTATATGTGACTTTTGCTACATTATCTTCCATAATTGTACTGGTTATTTTAAAATCTTAAAATGGGATTCTAAAGCTGTTGCTAATGTGGATGGAAAGTGGCTTGGGGTAATGTATCAAGGTCTCATATAAGCCAGAGACTAATACACATGGCAGTCTCTGTCCTTCCTTGGGATTTCTAGGAAGGCCTACTAAGCAAGGAAGGGGCTGCTGGTCATAAAGTTTATTATATTCAAGGACATTACTCCACCTACATGGCAGTAAACTCCACCCCACCCCAGGTCTGAGGGACCCAGACCAGAACATGGCATGGTTAAGGAACATGGTTAAGGCAGCACCAAGAATGCCTGTCCTTCCTGTGCCAACTATGTGCATCCTGTACGTCCCTACCTGGACTTCTGCAGGAACTAGGGGAGTGCACTGCACTTCTGTGAGAGAACAGATTAGGTCTGGGGCAGGAAAGGGTCACAGGGTCAGATGAAGTACTTGACTGTGCCATCATCGAGATGTTGTAACCTTGGCGCAGGGCTCTCACTATCAGACACTCCTTATTAAATCTACCAAAGAGGGTGATGTGCATTCATAGACCACTCACTGATAAGCACATAGTGAGTTATAGGCCAGCCACACTTACAGAGACCTTGTCTCAGGGGGGAAAAAAAGGGGCAGTTTGCATTGGGAATCCCAATTTCTCAGACTCCTTAGCCACTGGCAGAACTGGCAGGGATCTGAGCAGTAGTAACTATAGCCAAATGCATAGTTCAGTTTCCTGCAGGCAGGACAACGACCTCCTGGGAGGCTGAGTGTCTACAGTTTGTCCTGAAGCACTAACATAGCATATATGCTCAGACTAAACTTCTGGGGCCCAGAGAGCGCTCTCTTCAAAGTCCCAGCCCACTTTCTCTGCAGGAACTTGGGTAGACCATGTTCTCATGGACAAGTTAAAAACAAATTTTCCCTACATTTTTTTAATGGCTTCTCAAGACGGGTTCAAGAACAAAGAGTGCTTTTAACCACTAAGCGATCTGTCAGATAGGCTACGTAGTCTGGATGTCATCCAATGCAGAATTAACTTGTTTAAAAAAAAAAAAAAAAAAAAAAAGTGGATTTTCGGCAAAAATAAAAGAAGCATGATTCGAGACCTGGGGAGATAGTTCGGTCGGTATAGGCAGAGTTCGTCGTCATCTAAGTATGAGGACCCGAATTTGATCCCGAGAACCCACCTAAAAAGGCAAACTTTGTACAGTAGAAACAGAACTTTACGGCTATCCTCGGCTATGTAAGTGAGACTCTGGAGGGGGATACAGATTAGTGTGAGAAGAGTTGATGCTCCACCACTATCTGCCCTCACCCACAAAAGGCTTAGTACACCTGCGGCATCTGAGCACTTACCCCTGCCCTTCCTCAGCCAGCGATAAGAGCGCAGGGGTCGACGCGAGACCGAACCAGAGGGCTCCACGAACGTGAAGAGCTCGTGGGAGAATACTGTGCTTTTCTACACAACAGCAAAGCGTGCGTTCAGAGTACTGAGATGCAGCCCAACAACTATCCCCGCTTCCACATTCACACTGGTTGGACTCGCTGCGCACGCGCACGCGCACGCGCACCCGCCTCTGATGGCCGTCTGCGCACGCGCTCCACTGAGGTTCTCAACTAGTCGCGCAGGAACGACTAGTTGAGCGTCGATCGGTGGGCGGTAAGGGTTGTCGAGCAGCCTCACCCCCAACGGTCCAGCCTGCCACACTGTTCGCGGGCGTGGCCCCACATGGGGAGCCACTTCTCAGGACTCGAAGAAACGCTAGTAGGTTTGGAGAGCCAGATTTGAGAGCCCTGCTGGGCTCTGGGATGCGGCTCGTGGGCAGCGCACTAGGGTCCGTGGATGTTTAGGCGGAGCAAGGGCGGTTCCAGGGAGGCCTCCGGATGGAAAAGAGCCCGGGTGGACAGAACTGTAGAGAAAGAGGCTGTGGGCACGTGCAACTCTAGGAGAAGAGAGGAATGCCCACGGGAGAGGACGGGAACATCCTCAGTGCTTGGGTTGTGATGGTACCCAGAGCTCCCAGAGACAGGAGAGGCCTCATTAGCAGCCTCGCTCCTAGCAAGTGCCCAGCAGGTGTTTATGGAATGACTTCTAGAAATTAGCGAATGTCCAGTTCAGAGTTTCCTGAATTCATTCCTCAAATGTGTTTATGTGGACTCTGTGCTTGAACATGCAGTCATCTTCCAAAAGATACGGTCTAGAAGAGTCCTTCTGACTTGATTCTCCCTTGGGTGCATCGCGGACCTAGGCCGCTTCAGGATCCTTGTTCAGAGACCTTCTGAACCATTTAATGGGAGTTCTTCACCTCTTTTCCAGGCTGTCCTCCCTGGCTTCCTTTACAGCAAAATGTTGAGATTTTTGAAGCAGCCTCTAGTGGTGACTGCTGACATCAACTTGAACTTGGTGGCTCTGACTGGCCTGGGACTACTGACGAGACTATGGCAACTGTCCTACCCTCGGGCTGTGGTGTAAGTGGCATTGGGCAGGAGGGGATATGATCCAAGAGGTATTGTAATTAGTGATCTGAAGCACCTTGCTATACAGTGCCCAGGGGAGAGAATTCCTGGGATTCTGGACCTCTGATGCATGTTTTAGCATGTAGTCAAGTTGAAAACCAACAGTAGCCATCACAGTGTGCATGTGGATGGGACCCCAAAACAGCCACTATCATGTATACCTTTTAGATCTTGCCCTGGAGGAATGTAGTAAGAAAAGCTTGATTTGATAATTAAGAACAGTAGAAGAATTCTAGTTTCCATCCTCAATTTTCATTTTTAAATAGAAAAGTGGAGATTTGATAGACTTGGAAGGGAGCTGCTTTTGTTCATAAGGGGAAATGTAGTTATTATTGATAGGGTACTTATTAACTAATACAGACATTCTCTTTTACTTTATTAAAGATGTCAACGAAAAATGATCCCTCAATGAAAAGATACATTACCCAGCCTCAGCAACCTCCTTAATAGTAGATTAGTTTGAAGCAAATTCTAGACATTATATTGTAGTTGGAAAATTCTGAAACTCAAATATCCAGCAGCAGCTTCCCAAATAATTGACTTAGAAGCTTAAGATTACTTGAAAATATTCAGCCAGGGGACTGGAGAGATGGCTCAGCAGTTGAGAATACTGACTGCTCTTCCAGAGGACCAAGGTTCAATTCCCAGCACCCACATGGCAGCCCACAACTGTCTGTAGTTTTAGTTCTAGGCAAACACCAAGGCAAATAAATTAAAAAAAAAAAAAAAAAGTTCAGTCAGTAACTCAAACTTATTACTAATCAGCTCTTACACTTAAATTAATTAACTAACCCATACATAATTCTTATCTATGTTTAGCCACATGGCTTGGTACCTTGTCTCAATGCACCATTCTCATCTTGCTTCCTCTGTGTCTGGCTGCTTCACTGCCTTTCCTCTTCCCAGAATTCTCCTAGACTAGTCACCCCACCTATAATTCCTGCCTGGCTACTGGCCAGTCGATGTTTTATTAAACCAATATGTGACAAGTCTTTACAGTGTACAAGAGCATTATTCCACAGCATTATTTAGGGATAATTTAGGATAATATTAGGGATAATAGATAGATAATATCTCTGAAAGATGAGAATTTTTTTTTTCAAGACAAAAAAAAAAGAGAGAGAGAATTTTTTTTTTTTTCTGTGTGACCCTGTCTGTCCTGGAACTCACTCTATAGACCAGGCTAACCTCAAACTCATAGAGATCCCCCTGGCTCCTGACTGCTGGGATCAAAGGTGTGTACCACCTTTGATCTAATTCTCTCTAATCTAGAGAGAATTAATTTTTAAGATATAGCATCTGAAGGCGCCTTCAGAACCAGGAGATGGAGCTGAAGATACAGGTATTTGAGAGCTTTCTGACATGAGTGCCGGGAACTGAACTTGAGTCAGTAGGTGTCTCAACCACTGAGCCCCCAGATTGAGGATTTTTCAAAACAAAAATTACGTAACCATGGTAGTGTCAGGCCTAAGAACTGATGTCATCAGGCTTCTCTCAGTGCAGTTCCCTCCCATTTGCATCCCAGTTCATAGCTGTAGGTATGCACTGGTGGGATGGGAGGTGGAATTACCCAACATGAGGTTGGTCAGTAACTTGGCCAGTACATACCTAAATCAAAAGCTGTGGAAAGTGCTTGCTCTACAAATGTAAGGACCAGAGTTCAGATTCTAGGTATTCATTCAGGTACAGTGTGAGTGTTGTGCCTCATCTGTAATCCAGTACACTGCTGCTGAGTCAGGGACTCACTGGAGCAAGCTAACTAGCCATAGTGGCCAAATGGTAGGTTTCAGAACACTCTCCACTTTCTCCCTGCCTCAAAGTGGAGAGTGTTCAAGGGAGACACTGGATGTCAACCTTGAGCCTCCACATATGATGTGCACACACATAGGTACTCTCACACATGAACATGCCTACACATAGTGCCTGTGTATCACATACACAGTCATGAAAGGGAGAAAAACTAGAGAAAGAATTAGGACCTGCAAGAGACAGACATCCTGAGTGCTCACTTGACTGCACTTGCTGAACTTGCCACTGTGTTTCTCCAGGTTAGATGATGTGTATGTCTCAGTGCTTGGGGACAGAGTACAGTGGGAGCAGAGAATCTGACCCTGGCTCTTCACTCACCTGAAATCAGCTGGAAACATGAGGTTTTATTCTCATGTCTGTGTTTACAATTATAATATTTAGAGGACTGGAGAGATGGCTTAGTGGTTAAGAGCACTGGCTGCTCTTCCAGAGGTCTTGAGTTCAACTCCCAGCAACCACATGATGGCTCACAACCATCTATAATGACATCTGATACTGTATACTGTATACATAATAAATAAATCTTTTTTTTAAAAAAAAAAAAAAAGGATTTCTAGTTGGGGAAACTGGAGAGATGGCTCAGAGGTTAAAAGCACTGGCTGCTCTTCCAGAGGACCTGAATTCAACTCCCAGCAACCATGTGGTGACTCACAACCATCTGTAATAAGATCTGATGCCCTCTTCTGGCCATGCAGACAGAACACTGTGTACATAATAAGTAAATTTAAAAAAAATTAAAAAAAATATTTCTAGTTGGATATAAAGGCAGGTTTTTGTTTGTTTTTAGTTTTGATGAAGTATATTATGGGCAGTACATTTCCTTTTACATGAAGCGCATCTTCTTTCTGGATGACAGTGGACCACCATTTGGCCACATGCTATTGGCCTTAGGAGGTAGGTAAGACAAACAGTCATTGTCTTTCAGGCCCTGAAATATATTAAACTTATCAAGTAAAATTTCTCCAGAATAGAACTCCTGTATTACTGTTTTCTCACCTTATTTGGCCCATATTCCACATTTTCTGTTTTAGGTTATTTAGGAGGATTCGATGGCAACTTTTTGTGGAACCGAATTGGAGCAGGTAAGGATTTTAACTTTCCTTATTAATCTGCACTTGAAATAATGGAGACGGGCTGGAAAGATGGCCCAAAGGTTAAGAGCACTGGCTGCTCTCCCAGAGGTCCTGAGTTCAATTCCCAGCAACCACATGGTGGCTCACAACCATCTATAATGACATCTGGTACCCTCTTCTGTACTGTATACATAATACATAAATAAATCTTAAAAAAAAAAAGATGCTACAAGAAATAATGGAGACAAGATGCCTTTCATAAGAACCAACAATTGCCATTTATCTATCTGAACCAGGATATGATTGATTATTTGGGTTGAGTTCCAAGACAGCCAGGGCTGTTACAGAGAAAACCTGTCTCAAGAAAAAAAAGGAAAGAAAGAAACAAACGAACAAAAACAAAAAACTATGTGGTTAAAGGGGCTGGAGATATGGCTCAGCAGTTAAGAGCACTGGCTGCTCTTGAAGAGGACCAGGGTCCCTTGACTGGGCAAAACTGGTTTCAGAGCAGTTTGGGTACATGGTAGTTTTTAGTCTTAGCTACCCAGAGAAGCTGATGCAGGACAGTCACCTGAACTCAGGAGTTTGAGACTCTACTTTTTTCTAAGACAGGGTCTCATGTAGTCTTGGCTGGCTTGGAATCACTATGTAGACCAGGCTGGCCTCACACTCATAGCAATCCTCTCAAGTGCTTGCTAAGGTGTGCATCAGCACGCCCAGTGGTGTGACCCTCTCTAAAAACCACCAAAAAAAATTCCAAAGCTCATTTTAAAGACTTTAACTCCTGCGGCTGGAAAGATGGCTCAGAGGTTAAGAGCACTTGCTGTTCTTCCAGGGATCCTGAATTCAATTCCCAGCAACCACATGGTGGCTCACAACCACCTATAATGAGGTCTGGTACCCTCTTCTGTATACTGTATACATAATAAATAAACAAATATTTTTTTAAAAAAGACTTTACCCTATGTTTTCACACTTAGGTGCTCATGTGCCTCCAGTTTTATAAAGTTTCATTTCAGAATCTGTGAGCTGCTGTGTGTGTGTGTCAGTCTGCATGCTCTCAGCTCTGCTGTGTGATTCCCTTTCCAGAATACAGTAGCAACGTGCCAGTGTGGTCCTTGCGCCTGCTTCCAGCCCTTGCTGGAGCCCTGTCTGTGCCCATGGCCTACCAGATAGTGTTGGAGCTCCGCTTTTCCCACTGTGCTGCCATGGGAGCTGCCTTGCTGATGCTCATTGGTAAGCTGTGAGTCCCTGCCCTCCTGCCTTTGGCAGAGTACAGCAAGAAACAGACACTGTAGCATTTCACCTGAGGCTTAGAGAGGCCTGTAAGTGTGTGTGTGCTGCCCTAGTGAACACATGTGCTTCATCCAGATTCCAGATTTGCCTCCACAAGATCCACACTTCTGGGCTGCTCTCTTTTATGTAGGATTGATAGACTATGAGGTCAGACTCTGATCAGAAATGGAGATGTGGGGGCTGGAAAGATGGCTCAGCAGTTAAGAGCACTGACTGTTCTTCCAGAGGACCTGAGTTCAATTCCCAGCAACCACATGGTGGCTCACAACCATCTGTAATGAGATCTGGTACCCTCTTCTGTACACTGTGTACATAATAAATATTTTTTAAAATGTTTAAAAAAAAGAAAAACATTAAAAAAAAAAAGAAAGAAAGAAATGCAGATGTAAAGCTAGGCAGTGGTGGCACATTCCTTTAATTCCAGCACTTGGGAAAGGCAGAGGCAGGTGGATCTTTGTGAATTCGAAGCCAGCCTGGTCTACAAAGCCAATTCCAAGACAGCCAGAGAGAGCTGTTACACAGAAACCCCATCTTGACAAACCAAAAAAACTGAAATGAACATATGACAATTATGGCATATTAGAGGTGAGAGATGCTACCTCTATATGGTATATTTACCATATATGTAGGAGGCTGCCAATTGTATATATGCTCTAGGGCATATATATACCATGGGATATACATGGACACAGGTATACACACACACATGCACACACAATTTTAAAAACATATTAATGCCTAAAGAAAATAGCTCTGGGGCTGGAGAGATGGCTCAGCAGTTAAGAGCACTAACTGTTCTTCCGGAGGACCTGAGTTCGATTCCCAGCACCCACATGGTAGCTAACAATTGTCTGTAATTCGAAGATCTGACACTCTTGCATAATTATACATACAGGCAAAACACCAATTCACATAAAATAAAAATAAATAAATAAATAAAAAATAGCTCTGAACTTGGGAATATAACGCAGAATTGGGCACTTGCCTAGCATTTATGAGACCCTTGTTTCATCCCCAGTGCAAAAGCAAAACTGCCATGCTGGTACCTTCTGAGTTTGTAATTCTGGCACCTGGGAGGTCAGCCTGGGTTACATAGCAAGAATATGTCTAATTTTTGTTTTTCGAAACTTCTTTTTGCTTCAACTATGTAAAGGTTCCCCCATCTACCCACCCTGGGACTGGAGAGGTCATTCAGAGGTTAAGAACACTCCCTGGTTTTGCAGAGAACCTGAGTTTGGTTCCCAGCATCCAAATGGTAGCATAAAACCATCTGTAACTCCAGTTCCAGGGGATCCAGTGCCCTCTTTTGACTTCCATTGACATTAGGTGCTTGCATGGTACATATATGTACATGTAGGCAGACATTCATACACATAATAAGTACTGAAAAAAAAGAGAGAGATTTTTCCCTTAGTTTTTTTCTTTAAAAGACAATAAAATAACTATGTGCCATTTATGTTGTATTAGAGGTTTGGGTGATTAGTAAATGACTTAAAATATTCAGCAGGATAGGTGGAAGGTTATAGACCTGTCTTTGTACAAATCTGGCCTGAGCATCCATGGACTGGCATCCTCAGCAGGATTCTCAGTCCAGTTTCCATGGGGGGCCAGCTGTCTGCATCTCTCTCATGTGTGTGCTGCTGTCTGTCTCCAACAGAAAACGCCCTGCTCACTCAGTCCAGACTCATGCTGTTGGAGTCCTTACTGATATTCTTCAACCTCCTGGCCGTGCTGTCCTATCTGAAGTTCTTCAACTCCCAAGCACACAGGTATGGGAGGTGAGACAAGCCTTCTGCTTAGGAAAGGGCCTCCAGGTGTCTTTCTGCTTTCTAAGCGTT
The DNA here is from genome assembly GCA_004025045.1 of Sigmodon hispidus. Lineage (NCBI taxonomy): Eukaryota > Metazoa > Chordata > Mammalia > Rodentia > Cricetidae > Sigmodon > Sigmodon hispidus. The sequence continues at coordinate 109,110 of PVIH01005053.1, forward strand.
GTCTGCTGGCAGGACTCCCTTCTCCTCAGCCTCCGGAGTGCTGGGGTTCCAGGGGTGTACCTGCACCCAGCTCTGGGCCACTTCTAGTCTTTTTAGTCTTGAGGAGTTACTTGCAGAATGCCTTTTGGTTATCCATCTTTTTTAACTTTAACTTTTTAATTTTAACCCACAGTAAAAATTTTCTTGTCAAAAAGAAAAATTCTTCTGGGCCCAAAACTGGGAAGTAGAGTTATTTTTATTGTGGTTGGTGGACAGGGCTAGCCAACCTCAAGGTTTGGGAAGCATGTACCATCTCTAAGCTGTAGGATGAGTCTTGTGAATGCTTCCTCATCCTGTTTTATTTTCCTAGCCCTTTCTCACTGCACTGGTGGCTGTGGCTAATGCTGACCGGGGTCTCTTGTTCCTGCGCTGTTGGGTGAGTCAGAGCCACTGACCTAAACACTATTCTTCCTGTGTGTGGGGTTATCTGTTTTTTTTTTTTTTTTTTTTTTTTAATTTTTTTTTTTTTTTTTTTTTTTTTTTTTTTTTTTTTTTTTTTTTAAACTTTATTTATTTATTTATTTATTTGCCTTGGTGTTTGCCTGGAACTGGAACTACAGACAGTTGTGAGCTGCCATGTGGGTGCTGGGAATCGAACCTGGGTCCTCTGGAAGAGCAGACTGTGCTCTTAACCGCTGAGCCATCTCTCCAACCCCCGGGGTTATCTGTTTTATTGTCTTTTTTTTTTTTTTTAAACTTTATTTATTTATTTATTTATTTATTTATTTATTTATTTATTTGCCTTGGTGTTTGCCTGGAACTGGAACTACAGACAGTTGTTAGCTGCCATGTGGGTGCTGGGAATTGAACCCGGGTCCTCTGGAAGAGCAGACGGTGCTCTTAACCGCTGAGCCATCTCTCCAGCCCCCTTATTGTCTTATCTTAATTCCGTCTTTTTCAGTATCAAATACATGGGAATTTTTACATACTTGCTTGTGCTCAGCATTGCGGCCGTCCATGCCTGGAAGCTGATTGGAGACCAGACCTTGTCAAATGTAGGTGGTTGTGTTAATGCCATGTCAGTCTGTTGTGTGTGAGATTAGGGATGTCAAGCTGTCCTAGGGAATAGTTGGCTCATAGAAGTGGATTCTCTTGGCTTCAGGAGCAGGTGGTAGCGGGACAGCTCACAGGTGAGCCTCCGCTAGTATCTGCATGGGAGCTGGGGCTTCTCCTAAGCCTGTCTGCAACCTCTGCTCTGCAGTAGATCTTTCCTCTCCTCCCCTGGCAGATCCTCGTGTTCAGTCACTTGCTGGCCAGAGCGGTGGCCCTCCTGATCCTCCCCGTGTTCCTGTACTTACTGTTCTTCTACATCCACCTAACCCTGCTCTACCGCTCTGGGCCCCATGACCAAATCATGTCCAGCGCCTTCCAAGCCAGCTTGGAGGTAAGAAACATGATGTCCAGGTCACTTCAGAACAAAAGTAGTCCCAGGCTCAGAGTGTCTGTCTAAGCACTGACGGGTCTAGCCTGGGTGTTGCTGTAGCCCTGAGGAGGAAGAGCTTGCCACAGGCCAGGGCCAGCCAGGGCTCCATACAAGACCCTGTTTTTAAAAGCCAAATAAATGAGTAGATAAATAGATAAAAATAAACAGTGTCGAGTGACCAATATAGCTGAGTGATCAATGTCGAGTGATCCAGAAATGAGGCAGCCATGTTGGTATTGTTAAAGGAGGCCTGAAGTATTGATTGTGTGGGAACAAGTGAGGCTGTCTCTCTTAGTCTGACTTGCAGTTGAGTGTCTCAGGAGATAGACCCAAGCCTGGTGTCTGCCATAGTAACGGCAGGTGTACGCAGATTATGCATCTCTAACACAGAAGTCTGCAATCAACACGATCTGATCTCCAGAGCTTCTTGAGTGCTGTCACAACACTCAGGCAGCACAGAATTACAGAGAATTTTGCATTTTGGACTTTCAGATTGTGGATAGGCCTCCAGCCCTCAGCCCCCACAAAATTGGACACTCCTGGTTCCAGCATAGCAAGTGAAGTCTACTGGGCTGTAAAATGTACCAAGTGTGGTGGAGTGTAGCCTTGAGCAAGTCTGCTCATGCATCCTGGCTCTGCTGAGGATCTGCATGTCCTCACCCTGCTCTCATCTCCTCAGCTCTTAGACACAGTTGCCTAACTCTCACAGGATACCTGTCAAAGGAATGTGTGGTGGAAAGGTCACCCGAATGCCATCGGGAAGTGCACACAAGTCTACTAGAGTTAGTTATGACTAATTGTATGATCACATTTGCCACTACCCAACTGTTACCAAGACCAGTCTAGACTTGTTGGTCTCGATCCAGTGAGATGGCTCTACAGTGAGAGCTCTTGCTGTGAGCCTGACACCTCTCTCCATCTTGGGACCATAGGGTAAAAGGATGGTTGTCTCTTGAGCTCACCTAAGATCGTTTCTGTTTCTTTTAGGGAGGGCTAGCCCGCATCACTCAAGGCCAGCCACTGGAGGTGGCCTTTGGTTCTCAGGTCACTCTGAGGAGCGTTTTTGGCAAACCCTTGCCCTGCTGGCTTCATTCCCACAAGAACACCTACCCCATGATGTAAGGAAAGTGACCATTTTAATTTGCGATCACAAATTGTTTTGTTAATTACAAAATGCTGTTTTTTCCCAATTTGCTTATATTAAGACTTGTTACTTTCTGTGATCAAGTTTCTGTGGTCAGGTCCCAGGCTCATGATTTTTATGGTGCCCAGTGTGAAATAGGAGGAAGGCTGTGGCATGCCATCTGTCTCCTCCAGCAGCCTCTGGGGAGCTGTGCCTAACAGTAGTGCTTTTTCATGTCCTCTTGTCCCTGTTGACTCACATATCATTCTGGGTGGTCTCTGCAAAAACCAAGGGAAGGCAGAGCAGCCTGCTCTGGGGCTGCCCACTTCAGGTGCATTCTTTATTGACATCTCACACAGATATGAGAATGGCCGTGGCAGCTCCCACCAGCAGCAGGTGACCTGTTACCCGTTCAAAGACATCAATAACTGGTGGATCGTAAAGGACCCTGGGAGGTGAGTGTGGTTCCATCAGCTTACTACCCAGCATGACAAGACATCATTCTGCTGAGTCCTGGGTCACATTTTCTTGGGGTTCTGATCAGTGACCTCATTCAGCCTTGGAGCTGGAGTATGTAGCTCTTAATTCCTGAGCTGTTAGTGTGAGGCCGGGGCCTGGTCTGACCCTCAGTGACCTCCCTTGGTATCTCTTGGAGTTGTGACAGAGCTCCGAATTGGCTCAGTGCCTTCCACACTTGTTCTCCTCAAGAAGGCCTTGTATAGGAGCTTCTCTGCACTCATCCTGTGTCCAGGCCTAAGGAGTCTGCCTGAAAATGAGAGTCTTCCCTTTTTACCAGCATTCAGCTTCCATTCCTCACTGCCCACTCCAGCATCCACAGCCTCTAAGAAGCATATTCACACCACATAAGTGTCCTTGGCCTCTGGACTCCAGTTCCTGGCCTGAAGAAGGCTCCTTTCATAGCCTCCTTGGCACACTTACCATCAGCAGGTCCTTTGTCATCTCTGCACTCACCATTCTTGCCTAGAATGTAGGATCTGGATCCCTGGGAGGTCTCCTAGGCCAGTCCATCCCCCTTTCCCTTCACTTTTTCCCAGGCTAGCCTATGTCCACCCTGTATGGTAGCTGGCTCAGTCTGCATGTCTGCTTTTCCAACTGACTGCAGGAAGTGAGGTCTCCTGGCCCACCTAGCCTGTCTAGCCATTTGCCCAACACTGGTCCAGTGTAGGGGAGTTGGTAGGCTCTCAGGGGCTGGGCAGCTTTTTTTGTTTGGGTGGTTTGGGTGTGTTTTTCTTTCTTTCTTTTTAAGGCAGTGTCTCTCCTTATAGCCAAGCCTGCCTCAAACTCCCGATCCTCTGCCTCATCCTTCAAGAGCTGGGACTACAGGTATCTTAATGGTGTTTTTGTTTGTTTGTTTGTTTGGGGTTTTTTTGTTTTTTGAGATATGAAAAAGGTATTTTGTCAACATAAGTTTTTTTGGCACCTAGTTTATTCTTCTAGACAAATGTAACAATGGCAAATAAAGTCACATTTGGCAATTCGGAAAGTGACCTTAGGTTGAAGAGAGTAAGTGTCTTAATTCTATACAAAGTCAATTCACACAAGGTATACGTACATTGCGGGTACACATTCCCCAATGTCTGCAGGGAGACTTTGGAGCCTCCACGTTCCTAGAGAGTCTGTGGTCAGAGAATACTGGGCTGAGTGCCACTATGATGGTATTGTCTTCCTAGACATCAGCTGGTGGTAAACAACCCTCCCAGGCCTGTACGCCATGGAGACATTGTACAGCTCGTTCACGGCATGACCACCCGCCTCCTTAACACGTGAGTGCTCACCGTGCTTCTCTACCAGGCCATTTTCTTTCGCTCCCACCACTCGCTCAGCCTGTGTCCCAAATCCTGGCCTCCTCGCCTCTACCTCACTCCACTGAGGCTGCACTGGGCCCTTGAGAACACAGAGTGGCTTCTTCGTTCTCTGCTCACAGCCGTCTCCCTCTAGTGAGGCCCTCAGCTCTCCTGAAGCTCCTAGTAATCCTGGTTTGTGTCACCCTGGTCATTGTGCCTCCCTGCTAGTTCTGCAGTAAGTAAACACAGTACTCTCGGCTTCTGCTCAGTGTTCTGCTGAAATGTTCCTAAAGTCACCATCCCAGAAATCCTGTCTGGGTACCATCCCATCATCACAGCACTGTCATGCTGAGGGAGCTGCCAGGACTGCTCACACTGGGCCTCCACAGGGTGCCTGGGGCATCCTGTGATGATGAAGGCCTGTCTGAGTAGCTGTGATGGGCTCCTTGTAACCACCAAGGCTGAACCTGCTCTCCCAGCATGAAATCATTCTGTGCTTAGCGGCTCAAGGCCAACAGTACTTCTTTTCTGGGTTCTGCCAGGCCAGTGACACCCCAGGGCTCATTCTGAGACTCCTATTTCCAGTCTCTATGGCAGCCATTCTTTTCTCTGAGATTTGCTTTACCTGTCAAAAAAGTAAATGACACCCATCTGATTGTTTTACATCAACTTTGGACACACACAGTCAATAGACTCCCTCACAGATATACCATCAGGACAGTCTATCTGGGCAATCTCACAGTTGAGAACCCATTCTCAGATGAGTCCAGGCTGTCACATTGAGGATGAAGGTCCATGATAGAGTGGTCTTTCCCTGGATGTTGACCTCTGTGGGTGCCACCTTTCCAGCTAGCTTCTCCCAGCCTCAGCAAGGTGGAACCAGCTTTGTGTTGAATTCAGCTTCTTCCTCTTAGAACAGCTCAGCTCAGCTCTGCTCTGCTCTGCTCTTGCTTTCTCAGGCATGATGTTGCAGCCCCACTGAGCCCCCATTCACAAGAAGTCTCCTGTTACATCGACTATAACATCTCCATGCCTGCCCAGAACCTCTGGAAGCTGGTGAGTTCCATGTTGAGTGCTGGCCGGTCAGTGGGGCACACCTAATTTCTACCCAAAATGCCCTTTTGAGTAAGTAAATGTAAAATAGGATAGGGAGCGTATGTTCACTAAGCAAGTCTGATGTGTCCCCAAGGGGGCAGTCACTTCATCAGGTCTAGAGCCCTGTGTGCCTTCTAGGATGTAAAGGGAAAGTTCCAAATGCAGTCTTCGTGGTCAAGACCTTTTGGGGTCAGGGCTGTCAGAGCTGTAGCTGCTTTCTGGCCCATCATTCGTTCACCCTCTATTCTGTTTCACTCTGTTATGCCAAGTACCATGACCAGAAGCAGCTTTGAGGAGGCCAGGGTCAGTCAACAGTCCATCCCTGAGGGAAGTCAGGGCAGGGACCTAAGGAGAAACCGTGGGGAATGCTGTTCCTGGCTCACCCCTACATTCAAAATCACCAGCCACAGTAGGTGGGGCTTTCTACATCAATTAGCAGTCGAGGCCCTTCCCTCACAGATGCCAACAGGACAGTCTGATCTGGGCGATCCTGCAGCTGAGACTCGGTTCTCAGATGACTCTAGGCTGTCATGTAGACAAAGCTAATTAGGACACCCTTTCACCATAGACATGAGCCCCAGCCACTCTTTGTGACCCCAGAGAGGCTTCCCTGCCAATTCTCAGGTGTGAATAGGAGCCTAAGCCACCAGAGGGCAATTTTCCTGAAGCAGCAGCCTCCAGTCACCTTCCCTTCTGGTGACAGTCACTTGCTCCCCTTACACAATTGGGTCTCATAGGAAAGTTGTGCAGAAATTGTTCAGTTACTGGGTCCACAGACTAAGTACTGAACTGCTGCCCACCTGAGGTCATTTCCTGTGAGGAGAGATCATAGTAGTCTCGTTTCTGATTGGCTGCAGCAGCCCGCCCTGATTACTTAGCTTTCCTCCCACTTTGGACCTTCTTAGGAAGTACCATGCCAGTTTGATAAAGTGTCTCTTCTAGTTCCCTCCACAAAGTTGTCTGAGGACTTTTCCTAGGCATATCTACTGTTTTCCCCTTGTCTGCTGTGCAAATTCATGGCCTTTCTGGTCTGGCCTCTCTGCAGCGGGCCTGCCTAAGACAATGCTGTGCCCTTCTTCTGGGCTGAATCTCACCTCCCTGCTAGAGAACTGCTAATGGCTCCATCACTGATTCCAGCCTACTTCCTGGGTGCCTTTTGAGTACCACTTGCCACAGGTCAAATGGAGGTCCTTATCAGATATCAAGAGTGGCCACGTGGCCTAGGATATACCCCCCACGCCCCAGCCTCCTGAACTCTGGTTCTCATTATGAGTCATCATTTAGGCTCCAGTGTATCAGGCTGTAACAGGCAAAGTGCTACCAGGGCCAGGACCCTTCCTGAGCAAGTTGTGGGCGGGAGGGTCCAGACCTCTAGAACCTCCTTACACTGACCAGATAAAAGTCTAAGAAACTCCCTGTTTTGGACAGAGTTCTGAGTCCTTTTGTGACTGACTAGATGGCTCAGACAAGGACAGTGTACTTTCCCTGTGGCTGTCTCGAATGCTGGATTGCACTGCACCACGGCCAAGGACTAGCTAGCATCATGTGCTTTCTTGTTTGAAGACTTATCACCCCAGCCGAGACCCACACTGGCTTCATAGCTGTGTGATTAGGTTGACAGTGAAGGCAATCTGAAAGGGAAGAATCACTGACTAGATATATTTGGGTTTATTCTGGTTTGTAGTGCTAGGGATGGCCTCACAAAGTGCTAGGCAAGTGCTGCCTGCGCTGCTGACCCAGACTGACAAAATCTACTTCTGCAGGACATTGTGAACAGAGAGTCCAGTCGGGATACCTGGAAGACTATCCTGTCAGAAGTGCGCTTCGTGCATGTGAACACATCTGCTGTCTTGAAGGTAAAGAGTAGTTCCTGATCGGCCGTGTGATGGAAGTCATCCTGTATTTATAGTCTACTAAGCAGCAAGGAATTCTGGGTAGCCCTGGAGCAGGGATCTGCTAATACAGCCAGCTTCCTGTCATGCTCATTCCCTTTCTTGGTTTTGGTAGCTAAGCGGGGCTCACCTTCCTGACTGGGGGTTTCGGCAGTTGGAAGTGGTTGGGGAGAAGTCACGAGGCCACCACGAAAGCATGGTGTGGAATGTGGAGGAACACCGGTATGGAAAAAGTGAGTAAAGTCCTCAGTCATGGCCTTTGGTTGTCTCTGGATATCGTGGCACTCAAGGAAATACCAAAAGAGCACTGTTGATTTGGAGGGACCTAAGCCCCTCCATTCTGTTTGCCTGAGTCCCTTGCGCTGACCCATGATGACCTGAGGTATCTGTGCTGAGGGCCTGTCCTGGGGCACATTAGTCCTCACTTGGTGGGGGAGTTGGGGGTGTGGTGGGAAGCAAGTGGGATGATGTAGTCTGGTGAGGTGTCCGTGTGGGTTACTGGAAGGACCTGGGGGCAGCCTGTGCCCCTGCCCTCAGCTCTTCAGCCTCACCGTGTCTCTTCCCTGGTGTCTACTCTCAGGCCAGGAGCAGAAGGAGAGGGAGCTGGAGCTGCACTCGCCTACACAGGTCGATATCAGCAGGAACCTAAGCTTCATGGCCAGATTCTCGGAACTGCAGGTGACAAGCATCCTTGTTTACCAGGAGCTGCCTTCTACCGTAAAGGCACTGTGTGCTGCTGAGCTCTGCCGTTCAAAGTCCTCCAGCATTCCAGAGTGGCTTGAGACTGCAGTGGAATGCATGGCTCTCCCTTCTGCAGGCCCCATTAACCTGTGCCCAGTAGAGCCAGGGACAAGGGGTTTCTGCATCAGTGAGACATTGCAATGATGTTAGGGCATCTTAAGGCCTTTCGTCAGGTCAAAATGGGTTCATTCAACTAGTGGAGCCCTGGGTTTCGTCAGGCGGACTCAGGGAGTCCATGGCATGACTCCTGCCACTTAGTCTGCAGAGCAGTCCATGCAGTCAGATTCTGCCTGAGCCCATGGCCCAGGTTAGTGTGCAAGGCCCCTCAGCACCTGCAGGTGAACTTAGTCTGGGCAGTGGACATACAGGGGAGGGAGGTACTCACACACCTTGACATGGCAGCTGGAGTTGTGACCATGCTCTGTTGTATGGCAGTGGAAGATGTTGACGCTGAAGAACGAGGATGTAGAGCATAAGTACAGCTCCACGCCGCTAGACTGGGTCACCCTGGATACCAACATCGCCTACTGGCTACACCCCAGGACCAGTGTAAGCAAGCATGTGTGAGTCCCAGCCGAGTTCCCGTCAATGTCCTGGGTTTCTCCCTCCTTCCCGTCCTCCCTCCCTCCTTTCTTCCTTGGACACTGGACAGTCCAAGGCCTGGACTACTTGTTGCCAAAGAGCAAGGTCTCCCTGTCATGTAGTCTGTTGAGGGAATCTCGTGATTAGCCTTTGTGGGAGCCCACTGCCACCCATTCTTGTGTCAGGCAGTTTTTACAGTATTCTTTCTGTAGCACCCCGTCACTAAGCTGCCTGGTGCTGGCTATGTTATGTTGTTTATGGTATGGTATGGCATGACATGGCATGGTTCTGGTTATGTTGCCTCTGCCACAGCAGAGTGGAAGCAGCATGGGGCTGTAGAGAGGCAAAACTAGGCACAGAGTCACTGAGTGAGTAAACGCTAAGAGCTCCCCAGCACACACATCCAGTGACATTGAGGGCAGTCACCATAAAGTGAAAGGACATGGAGCAAGTCCCAGAGCTGCCCCACAGCTGTGTGTGTGCACACTGAAGATGCTCTTTCTGGGTATGATCTTCCTGAGAATAACTATGTTGTTAAAAGAGAAATCCCAAGCCAGGCATATAGTGGCACACATTTGAGACAGAGATTGTATATTTGATGCCAGGCTGGACTGCCTAGGAGACAGTCTCAGATGAACTGGGGCTGTGAGTAGATCTCAGTGGCAGTGTATGCGCAGCATGCACAGAACTCCAGAGTAATGCCCCATACTCCAAATCTTTATTATACTCCTAATTTTCAATTTTGACACACAGGATTTGAGAACACTAATGCTTGTCTTGAAAAGTGGCTGGGAACAAGTTTGTCCAGATACATTAGTAGGCTAGAGTTCTAGATGTGCCTGTGTGCTTTGGGACTGCTGAAGTCCACTAGGTTTCTCTCGTGGCCATTGCCCACTTGGGGTGAGGAGCAGGTAGCAAGCAGCTCCCTCCCTGTGTTTTCAGGCTCAGATCCACTTGCTTGGAAACATCGTGATTTGGGCTTCGGCCAGCCTTGCCACAGTGGCCTACACGTTCCTCTTCTTCTGGTACCTGCTCCGCCGGCGAAGGACTATCTGTGACCTGCCTGAGGGTTAGTGTCTCCTCATAGGATGGAAGCACATTATGCATAGGTGACAGAGCCAGCTTTACTAGGACCCAAGGCCCTGGGGCCCGTTTTTGCAGGTAGGGGTCCTGAAAAAGACCTGTGGTAGTTGAGATCCACACCACAATTGAGACTTCTTTAAAAGGGCACAGGGGCCAGAGGCATTCCTGGTTGCCTGCATGTACTAGACACACTGGATGAGAGTCAGCAGTCAGCAGGAGGCTTAGGGGACAGTGGTTGTGAGCAGAATCACACTTGGAAAGAAAGCTCCAGCACTGGCCCACTATCACCCTGTAACCTCCACCCTAGAAAACATAGTACTTTCGTTCTACTGACTTTTGCTCAGTTCTGGGCTGGTCACAAATGGAGCTCCTTTGTAGCTCCCTGAGGAGATGAGAGCATAATTCTCAGGTGACAGCAGCCCATCCTTACACTGGACATGTGTTAAGGTTGGGAGGGGACCTTGTAGGGCTGTGCCTGGCTTCACCCTGAGCCTGGGGCCTTGCAGAAGGAAGCAGCAGCCACTTGTCCTGGAGGTTGGGGGTGGGAGAGTGAGGCGCTGAGGACAGTATGTGACTTAGGAGTGAGCCCATGGCTAGTCCTATGGTAGTTTTGAACTGAGATACACCCTTCCACAGATGCCTGGTCCCACTGGGTGCTAGCTGGAGCCCTGTGTACTGGTGGCTGGGCGCTCAACTACCTGCCCTTCTTCCTGATGGAGAGGATGCTCTTCCTCTACCACTACCTGCCAGCACTTACCTTCCAGATCCTCCTCCTTCCAATCGTTCTGCAGCATGTCAGCGACCACCTGTGCAAGTGCGGGCACAGTGAGCCTGAGGACTGGGAAACTGGGGAGAGGGTTAACCTGCTGGGGAACTGCATTCTGGGACAGCAGTGGCTCACTGCCCAGACTTGGCAGGTGTGGCAAACAGAAAGGTTTGGCACATGAGAGGGAGGCAGAGGCAGAGGCAGGAAGAGCTCTGGGAGTTTAAGGCCAGCTTGGTGAGTCCTAGGACAGTCAGGGCTATACACTGAGGAACGCTGACTCAAAGAATGAAAAGGAAAAGAACGCTTTGGGTTGGAGCAGAGAGCCTTGCTGTGGAGGGTGTGGGGCAGACCTCTGGCATTGTGGGTAGAGCCATGGGAAATCAGAAGCAGTGATGAGGATGTTGTGCAATGTGTCCAGGCAGATAAGGCTTGCTGGGGGCACAGAGAAGCAGGGAAGGTCTAAGGAACACACAGGTGGCACCCACGGGTAGACAGCAGGTTCCTGGGAGAAGGCTGGGCAGGGATGCTGTGAGGAGGCAAGCCAGATACTCTAACCTTGATCTCCCTGCTGCCCACAGGTCCCAGCTGCAGAGGAATGTCTTCAATGCCCTGGTTGTAGCCTGGTATTCCTCTGCATGCCATGTGTCCAACATGCTACGTCCACTAACCTATGGGGACACGTCACTCTCACCAGGAGAACTCAGGGCCCTCCGCTGGAAAGACAGCTGGGACATACTGATCCGGAAGTACTAGAGAACCAGGGGCGTGGAAGACAAACACGCAGAACATTTGTTTGTCTCCCTCCAGCAGAGGCCTCAGCAGGCAGGGGCTGGCTGGGCTCAGAAAGGACTCCAGGGGCTAATTGCAATTTCTCCTGAAGAGCCCTGTCCACTGGTTTTTCGTTTGAAGTGATTTATTCCTCTTCACATAGTGAAGAATACGCCCTGCCACAGCATCATCCATGAGGCCCCACTATGACCCAGCCGGTGTTTGACTGCCTGCATAGGAACCACCAAGGTAGGAAGCAGCACCCAGCCAGTGAAGGACTGGACAGCACTCCTGTGATTAGCCTGTGGGATACCAATGGGGTCTTCACCCTGCCTTTTACAAGGCCTGCAGTCACCCCAAGCAACTCACTGTCTGCAGCCCCAGCTGACCTTTATAAAGCCTACTTGGAAACTGGACAGTGCATTAACATCAAGAGTCCTCACTGATCTGTATCTTAGAAACCCTTCTGAGATTCCACCAAGTGTCTTCACCTGTCTTCCAGCCAAAATGTCATCCATACACTTCCTTGCCTTGAATTTATCTTTCCTAATGTAAATAAAAAGGAACAAATTGATAATCATTTTTTAGTGATATTTATTGATTCTTCCTCCAAAGAGGGGTTTCAGTGCAACAAAACCAGTACAGCACTAACAGAAACCAGCCCTTGAGCTCAATGCAGCTCAGCTGCTGTCATGAGTAGGAACCAGAACAAATAAGAAATGCCTCTGCCATAGCCTGTGACAATAGCAAAGGATGCTTTTCCAAACAGGGCCATCCCATGGGAGAGAAGACAACTTGACATCATAGAATGGACCATTTGTAAAGCCATGAGCTCAGGATTGGCTGGCAGAAGACCAGGTGGCTTCAGGCAGCCATGTTCATGTGACTGCCTGCTCTGCACTTCAGTGCTCTCCTGGCAGGAGACAGCCTGCCTGGCATGCTAGCCATGAACTGTACCCAAGACAGCCTCTGGAACTCAAGGCTTCCTGCAGAATTGTAGAGACACTATTTTAGCCACAAGAAACCTGATGACCTGCTCCCATCTATTCTACAATCCAGAACCCAGGACACCAGGAGTTCCCCTGCATCAAGTGTGATGCTGCTTAGAGTCACGTGGGCAAACGTTAGGGTTCTTCCCTGCCTCAGGTTCCTTAGACTAGACTATAGCCCAGTGGTAGGTTGTTAAACTAGGTTCATAGGTCACAAACAGCCTGCCACAAAACAAGTAACAATATATAACATATCTTCAAACTTTACTTCTGCAACATGTACATGAACCATATCATACTGGGAAGCACTTCACTGTGGTTCACTATCAACACCAGACCAGCCAGTGCCGGGGCTCTGTCCTCAGTTGCCCCTCTGGAAGCTGCATCATGGGCTTTATATGCAGTTTGGGACACTTCTCAATGACTCAGAGACTGTTGGCCTCCTCCAATGAGAGCACCAGAATGCTGTCAGCATGAATCTGCTCTCCCAAGCAAGGAAGGCCTTGGTCCTAAATGCTGCCACCCTAGGTCACACTGAGAGGAATCCTTGACTGTGCTTTTAAGGGCAAGTGGTTGTTTCCAGGCCCAGACCCTTAAACATGGGAGATTATCTTAATCTGTGGAGAACCTACATATGCTGGTCTCAGTGGGGCCTGCTGCTAGACTCAAGATGTGAGCGCTTGCCAGTGGCCAACACCCCAGGATGATCTCCTGGCTCAGGGAAGGTCCTCTTGTAGTTGCGCCCATTGGGCCCTCCTCGGTGCCGCTTGCACAGGTCACCATTGAGAATGTCCTGGATGTGCTGGACGATCAGGTTGATGGCAACTGCAGTAAGATATGGGCAATGCTCATTACATTCACTCCTGGAAGTCTTGTGGCTTGCCCTCACTCCCCTACTGTGCAAAACACCCAGTGTGCAGGAAAGCCACTGTGCCTTCCTGCCTCCCAGCAGACCCAACCTGCCTGCCTGCCTGCCTAATGGCTCAGCAGACAGACGGCACACTGGGCAGGCAGCAGAGCTCCCTGGCTGCTTCTGTTGTTGTTGACTGAGTCTGATAAAAACCCATCTCAGTGGCCCAACAGGCCTGGCCCAGCAGCTCTGAGTGTTTGGAAAGTACACATGAACCCATGTCCCAGAAAACTGTTGACAGGCTCCATGCACATATTTGGGAAGCCTTGGTAGCCAAGGCTGGGGTTGCTTACCCATATTGTCAACTCCTCGGGGGATGATCACATCAGCATACTTCTTGGTCTGAAAAACACAGAGGGTTTCCTGAGGCTGTTTCCTTCCAGGTGACTTTAAGGTACTCAGGAACAAGGGAAGAAAGCCTGGGTGTTGGTAGTGCTGGCAGGTTGGGGACAGCCTTTTACAGGTGGGATGGGGCCTGAACAGTGAGGCAAATGAAGCACATGAGTGCTCCACTGTGTGCACTTCGTCACAGCTTAATTGCTGGCCGAGGTAGGTACGATACCACCCAGAATTCCTGGCTTCTGAAATTGGGACTCAAGTCTGCAAATATTCTATAGGAGTGAGTATGCAGCACAAGAGATATGCCATGCACAGGCCTGTTAACTGGCCCTACACTGTATGGAGACAACCATGTCACCTGTCACCTGCATACTCTAACTACTTGTTCTAATGCCAGTGACACTCCAGCAGACGCCACTGAGGAAAGCAGAGGGAAAGATGTTGCTGAGGGGACACGGTTGAACCAGGCAAAGCCCAAAGAGGGAGAGGCATATTGTGATCCCAGGTTAATATTTCCAACCTGTGTGTTTGGGTCAAGGAGGCCTGTTCCCTGCAGCAGACAGGTTGAAGGCAGTAGAGACCCTTCTGATGAAAGGTAGGAGCAGACCTTGGCTGGAACCCACTCTGGCAGTACCATCAAGGGAGATGAAGAGGGACCACTCTACTTCTCCACCAGCCTGGGAAACACTTTTGAGGGGCTGTCTGACTTGCATGAAGGGGAGGAAACCCTGGGGAGGTCAGTAGCAGGAGAATCAGGAAAGAAGGTAGCGGGCTGCTCAGGAGGTACAGGGCTCAGGGCTTCACCGCCTACTCAGCACCTACCCAGCAAAAGCTCAAAGAGTATGAGACTGGAACAGTCTGCACTCCACACATTAATACTTTCCAGAAACATCAGAGAGCATGAGTATTAAAAAAAAATTCTTTTAGGCAGGTGTGGCAGTACACTTTAACCCCAGCACCCAGAAGGGCAGCAAATGGAACTTATTTAACCTGTTTTTGATAGTTCTGGTTCCTTTACTTTTGGAACCAGGGGCAGTTTCTCCTTTTCAGGGATAAGGGGTGGGTCTTCCCATTTATCTCTATCTGGCCTGGAATGTACTATGTACATCAGGCTGGCCTTGAACACAGAGATCTGCCTCTGAGCTCTGGGGTTAAAAGCATGCCATGCCTGCTTTTTATTTTCACCTTTAAGTCATAAAATACTGGGGGCTGAGGAGATGGCTCAGCAGTTAAGAGCAATTGCTGCTCTTGCAAGAGGACCAACTCGGTTCAGTTTCCAGCACCCACATCAGGCAGCTCACAATCACCTGGCACTCCAGCTCCACACTCACATACTTTCTTCTGGCATCCATGAACATTCACAACACACACAGATACATTTTTTAAAAAGAGGCAAAATACTATTAAGTTTCTCTTTAAAACATTCCATTCACTGAGTGTGATGGTTCAAACTTAAAATCCAGCACAGGAGACTGCTGTGAGTTCAGGGCCAGCAGGCTACAACCCTCAGTTACCTCCTACTCATTTCACCCTGAACTGGGTAAATCCATAAGTTCACCTCTAATTCCAGAAATATAAGATGGAAAAAGTCAGCAGGGATCTTAGCATCTAGTCCAGAGCAACCCAGAGGACACCAGCCCTGGAGATCAGTCAGAGCATACAACAGCTACTTAGCGCAGTGAACAGTCAAAAGTTGTTATAGAAAGGCTCCAAGGGGAGTGAATGGAACACATAGGCCAGGCTGCAAGGGGAATAGCCAATGCAGATGCATCAGGGTCTAGCCTAAGGTAGATAGGCAAATGGTACAGACAGAGAGAGGTGGCCAGAGCTGGACACATTTTCATTTTTGAATGGATAAAGGCAATACCGGCAGGCAGAACTCCTCAAAGGCTGGCTTCACAAAGGTGGTGTACTGGGTCAGAATCTGCTCCAGGTCCCTCCCTCGGTGCACATCCCGGAGAACTGCAGCAACAGGAGCAAGGCACTACCATAAGCCCTCCGTGGGACCCCTAGAGGACCCCAGCCCCAGCCTGGGACCTAAAGGCCCTTACCTCTTCGAGACAGCCTAACATCAGAGTCTGTGTCCACAAAGAGGCGCAGGTGGAACATATCTCGGATCTCCTGAGTGTAGAATACCAAGATGCCCTCGAACAGAACCACATCAGCTGGGTAGACCACCGTGGTCTCTGGTAACCTGTCAGGGAGAGCCCAGGCCAGGGCCTGCTTGATGGCCCACTTTAGTAACAAGAGCCCCGACTGAAGGCTAGTTCACAGAAACAGACTGGAGTGGAATCCACCAGAGGACAGTATGTAGACAGCCCTCTCACACTGGCCCTCCCAGGAACCACTTGCTTACCTTGAGTGGGTCACAAAATCATAGGTGGGGACCTCAACAGTTTTGCCTTCGACAATGTGTTTCAGAGTCTTGTGCATCAGATCATTATCAAAAGCATCTACAAAAACAGCAAAAAGCCAGATTACCCAGCTACCCTGGTGGAACAATCCATGGGAGACCTGCCTCTGTCCAGGGCCAGCACAGCTGGGAGCCAGGGCTGCTGAAGAGCCCACAGCATATCACAGGATGAAGGATACAATCACCCCACCAGGAACTGGGACAAAGACTTTCTGATTGGCCAGCACTGGGGGAAAGAGAGACGACTTGGGGCTCTGCTTGTATCCCTAGAAAAGCTGAAACTTTCTAGGAAGCACAGGCACCATCCAGACCTGGAAACAGCTGCAAGGCCTGGGCACCAGGTTAGCCTCCGTTTCTATTACTGGCCTCTCTCGAGACTGCCCTTAGACAGCCTGGGGAATTAATCCATAGGTCATCCAGGCAGCAGGGTGTGCAAAGCCCCTCAGTAGCAAAATGCAGGGAGGTGATTTCAACACACTGAGAAGTGATCCTGAAGACCCCTCTGCTATCTCCTTCCCAAGTGGCTCTAGCCAAAGTCCTGAATGCTCCAGGCCCACAGCAAATACTCCTAACCTAATATGGGCGGACTACCAAAGGAAACGAAGGTAAGGTTTCTGTGTTTCAGTACAATCTCCACCTTGACAGTTGGTATCCAGCAGTTTTCCTTGTACTGCCATGGTCACTCACGCTGCATCCTACATACACACTCCTGTACAGCCTCCCATGGCGTTGTCTGCACGAGAGCATGTAGCAGACAGCTCTGTGCATCCACACGCACGTTGGTATCCGTCTGGCAGTCTGCAATCCCAGTAGACCCCACGTCTCAGCAGTCGACCCTCCACCCCCACCTCTTCAGGCAGGCAGTCTGCATGTACCTGGGTGGTCGAAATTGTACTGTCCCTTCAAGGCCTTGGCTTTCTGCTCAGCAGTCAGAACCTTATAGAAACAGTCCTGGCTCAGGATGACCAACTTGCGCTGCCGACGGTCCACTTCGTTCTGTCCCAGCAACTCCATGATCTTCTCGCACACTGTTGACTGAGGACAGAAAGTGCCAGAAATGGGCTTGTGCAGTGACCCACCGGCCCTGGAGGCTGACCCTTGGCTGCTAGCAACAGGTGACTCGGCTGGGCAGGAGCCAATGGCGCCCCAACCCGCCCGTCATTTCCTCCGCGAGACCCAGGCGCAGGCCACTCACCTTGCCGCTAGCGGTGCCGCCGCTCACGCCGATGAGGAACGGCCGCGGCTGGGGACGATCGGCCTCGGGCGCGGCGCTCTCGCTGCCGCCGCCTCCCGCCGAAGCCATGTCGGGGGCGGCGGCCCTACATTCACAGACTCTGCCCGCTCCCGCCGGGACGCAGGGGCCAACGCCGTGCGCATCGCTTCCGGGGACCAGCACGCATGCGCGCAGGGGCGCGGCACTCTGGGAGAAGGCCTAGAAGCTGCTGGGTGACTCCTGAATGACCCCGGTACTTGGAGGCGGGCCACCGCCGACAGGCTCTCTCTCATGGGTTATTAGGGAGGGAGGTCGTTCTTTTCTTTCTTTCCATTTTTTTTTTTTTTAAACTTTATTTATTTATTTATTTATTTATTTATTTATTTATTTATTTATTTGCCTTGGTGTTTGCCTGGAACTGGAACTACAGACAGTTGTTAGCTGCCATGTGGGTGCTGGGAATCGAACCCGGGTCCTCTGGAAGAGCAGACGGTGCTCTTAACCGCTGAGCCATATCTCCAGCCCCCGTTCTTTTCTTTTTGTTTGTTTTTGGTTTGGTTTTTTGTTTTGTTTACTTTTTTGTTTTTCGAAACAGTTTCTCTTTGTAGCCCTGGCTGTTCTGGTACTCACGCTGTAGACCATGCTGGTCTTGAACTCACAGAGAGCCGCCTGCCTGCGCCTTCCAAATGCTGGGATAAAAGGCATGGACTACCACTGCTCCGCCCCAGCCTATGCACCTGTAACCCTGCCCCCCAACCCCTTTCCAGGCACAGCTAGGATCCTGTCACTCATATACCTAGGGCCTTCTCTGCCTAGCTCACTGATGTCTCCTGCTATAGGTGCCCTCCTCAGTTCCTCTCAAGGTTGGAAATTTGCCATGCTGAGACATGAAGGACACCTATCACTTCCTGGTGTATTATTTAAGTAATCTTAGAATCTGTTAACCCTCCTCCTTTTTAGACAGCCCTGGCTGCCTGGTACTACTATAAAGCTCAGGCTGGCCTCAGACTTGTGGCAATTCTCCTACCTCAGCCTCCTGAAGATGGAGATTATTACATTATTATAACAAATGTAATTGTGTGCTTGCGTGCGCATGCATGTGCGTGTGGTACCTGGGGAAAAGTCAGATTCTCAGAGCTAGCATGCAGGCAGTTGTGAGCTCTGCCCATTGTGGGTGTTGGGAACTGAACTCTGGTCCTCTGCAAGAGCAGTAAACACTCTTTTAAAATGTTTCTTTCATATTATTATTATTTTGTTTTTCTTCAAGACAGGGTTTCTCTGTGTAGCCCTGGCTGGCCTCAACTCACAGAGATCCTCCTACCTGTTTCCTAAGTGCTGGGATTAAAGGTTCACCCACCAGACAGTTATAAGATACCAATGGGAGCTGGGACTTGAACCTAGGTCCTCTGGAAAGATGGTCCCTGCAGCTCCCACTTAGCTTTTATTTTTTATTTTTGTTTTTTTCTTTTTTTTTAAATGTACATTGGTGTTTTGCCTGCATGTATGTCTATGTGAGGGTGTCAGATCCTCTGGAACAGGAGGTAGAGACAGCTGTGAGCTGCCATGTGGGTGCTGGGAATTGAACCTGGTCCCTGGGAGAGCAATCAGTGTTCTTAACCACTGAGCCATCTCTCCAGTCCCACACCTAGCTTTTAAATTCTTTGTTTTGTTTGAGACAATGGCTGGCCTAGAACTTGAAATGTAGAATAGCTTTGAATGCAGAGACCTCCTGCTTTGCTGGAATTGAAGGTGTGTCCACCATGCCTGGCTTTAACTTCCTACTGTAAGCATTGCTCCTGAAATTCATGTACTGTGAATAATGAAGGTGTTGGAAGATGGGGTACCTCAATTAATTAGAAGCTGCTGGACTTTCAACCTTGCTGCCTGCTTTGAGCAAAGGTTCTGGCAGGCCAACTCAACTTCGTTTAGGCCAACATTAACCTTCGTAACATTTGGCAGAAGACTTAAGAATGCTACACAGTGAGCAGAGCTCCTGAAGGCACAGCCTTAGCTGGGCTGTTTCAGTTTGGACCAGACTTTTCCATCAGAAGCTTCTGTAAACTCTAGATGGCTGTGCAGCCATTCCACCTAGGCCAGAGTGGGAGCTGTACCAGCATCAGTGAACTCATCACCCAAAGCAAGCCTAGGAGAAAAGCACTGGGGAAAAGGATAGTCCATCTCAGAAGAACAGGCCAGACAGGCTTCTGGGAATCAGGGAAGGACACTGAGAGGCTCAAGACTGAATAGAGCAACCATGGCCATGGCTGTCTCTCCTGTCCACATCTACTTACTTATATCACTCCCAGTGTCGGTTTAACAGGCCAGCTAGACCCTTCTCTGCTCTGGCCCTGTACCACTCCCCTCATCCCTTATTCATTCCATTTTCACTTTCCCCAAGGACATGCTAACCTAGTTTGGGGGATGTAGCTCAGCCTCCTGAGAAATGGCACTCTTCTTACACTGATTGCTTTGCCTCTCTTCACTGTTTATCTATGGTCAGACTCCATCTTCTCCCCTAGAGATCCCTCTTCTCTTTTCATTCCCCTCACTACATTTTCTCTGTCAAACTAAATTAACCAGTACTCTTACTTTGCTGTTCTTTCCTTTCCACTCATACCCTCAGTAATTACTATATTGATACTCACCCACTAGCAGTGTTTCTTTACTCTCTGAAATGATTCACTTATGGGGTGCTAGTCACCTTTTTCATTACTGTGACAAACTACCTCATGAAAGCTACTGAGAAGGAAGGGTTGTTTTAGTTCAGAGGACTGTTTGGTGCTGGTCCATTACATCCTTAATCAAGAAGCAGAGAGATGCATACTGGCACTCAGCTTTCTTCACATTTCAAAAAACTATTATTTTTCTTGTATGTGCATTGGTGTTTTGCCTGCACACATGGCTGTGAAGGTGTTTGATTTCCTAGAACTCGAATTACAGTCAGTTTTGAGTTTCCATGTGGGTGCTGGGAATTGAACCACTGCCCTCTGGAAGAACAGCTATCTCTCCAGCCCCCTCATCTTTCACTGTAGAGAGCTGCCTGCTGCTGTGCCCTAGAGATGGTGCTGATTTCCGGCCTCCACTCACCCCCTGTGGGTGAGTGCTCTCTTTTGATAAACAACTCCTTATTTGGCTTGAGCCTGGGGCGTGGTTTGCTGTTGCGTATGTTGACCTATGAGCTGTGCCCACATGGCTTATTGGGATTGGATGCCCGGAGAGTTTCTAGTCAGTGGGCGGGGTTTCCCCAGGGGGGAGAAGGAGAAGCAGGAGAAGGACAAAGAGAGAACAATTGTAAAGGTCCCGAATAAACTGCTTAAAGAAGATCCTGGGTGTTGCGCTTTCCTTGCTGGCAAGGGTGCGCGCGACAAGTGGTGGCCCGCACTGGAAACAACTCCTGCGAGCTTCAGGCATCAGAACTTTCTACAGTCGGGGGGTCGACCGGTAAGTCCCAGGTAAATTGGGATCCGCAATCAAAGCGGGTAGCTCCGACCTGTAGATAAGGTGGAGAAGAGGGAGCTCACTGACGAGTGGGTGTAACCTCTATAGCTGTGGACGCTCGGCAACCTTGAGCTTAAAGTGAAAG
>PVIH01005054.1:0-38431 GCA_004025045.1 Sigmodon hispidus
GTATTTTCTTCTATTTCTTTAAGGCTTTTTTTCATATCTTCTTTGAGAGCTTCGATGATCATCAAAAAGGAATTTTTGGTGTTGCTTCCTTCTGTTTCCTCTTCATTGCTCAGTTCAGGTCTTGTATTTGTAAGATCGCCACTCTCTTCTGGAGTTACCATATTGCCCTTTGTATTATTATGTAATTTCTTGCACTGACCTTTGCCCATGGCTTCAGTGGTTCACGATTAGATGGGTCCTGGTCAGTTGTGGCACTTTGGTTTGTGTGTCTCCTGTCACCTCTCTGGTCAGGGTTCGAATCCGCCCCTCAGAGACCCCTGCAGTTGGTTTGCTCAGTTCACTCAGTTCGGGGTCGCAGTAGGGATCCTTGCAGATACCCTCAGCAGCAGCAGCAACAAATTGTTTTTGAAAGGCTTTTTTTAAAAACATTTCACAAAAGTTATGTGGGTAAGGAAAAAAGGAATGTCTGAGAAATGTTAGGGAAGAGTGAACATTATAACACTCATTGAAAAAACTCTCAAAGAACTAATAAAAAAGTATATGAGATATTTTATAGTAAAGTGTCAGAGTAAAATCTGTTGAATGTGAGCTTAAAATATACACATCATTTATAATCAAATAATATGTTAACATAGACCACATTTGTTTTCAATTAGGCCTAAAGATCAACTTAAGTCCTAATCTGTTTGTTAGAGCAAAATGGTGTTTTACATCATAAACTCCAATATTCTGTTTTGTGTTCTATCTGATGCTTAATCTGTTAATGTTTTACCAATGCAATTATCTGCACTTTCCTGAAGTCAATGATGTGTTAAAGAACAAAGCGTCAAGGTTTCCAGTACAATTTATCTCCATGTTACAGTAGATCTCTACTCCAGAAAGGTCAATAAATACAAAAGAATGGATAATTCCTTAAGATATCAATATCTTTTCTTTTGTTCTAAAGTGATATAAATGTTTATAAACTCCCATAACAATATTAAATATATCATAAGAAACTAAATATCCAGATGTATGTAAAAGCTTGTATTAATTGGTAGTGATTCATCTTTTTTCTGTTAGCAATAAGGAGGAATCAGTTGCCTTTTCCACACTAGAAAAAGATATGGCAAGAAAATAATTTCTCCTAGTTCTTTCAATAACAATGGCATCATGATCATCTATGAATAACAGCTGAAGAAAAGAATCAAGGTATGATATGCTATGTCCACGTGTACAAATTTCCACGCTTGCCACCAGGAAGGCTGGAAGAGAGAACATTGTGAAGAGAGAGCATTTTCTTGTTATATACCAGGAACCTGGGTCAATAACCTAGCTCCGGCACAGCAGAAGGGGCTAAGGGACCGTTGCCCTTATGGGTGGGGGTCTTTAATAAAAAACCCATGTAATCAAGATGTGACATACCTTGACTTTCCAGGATTGGGCAAAGGGGTAAGGTGCAGCAGCCACTGCAGTTTTCTGACACAAATCCACCCTTTGCATCCACTGGCTGCTATGGAAGTTCACTAGCAAACCTGGGCCCTGCCCCCAGAATAAATCCAGGTCCTTACAGAAACAGTTTTCTTGCTTTTCACCAGAATGAGCTATGCTGAATATAATGTAATCTAGGTGACATTATATTTTACAATAAATCACATCAAGATTATTAAACATTTCTTCAACATCAAGTTAATGTTTGGTTTATTACTGTTATTGAAGTTAATGTGAATGAAAGTAAAATATAGATACAATGAATAATATTTTTAAGAAGCTTTATATTGAGGCTAAAAAGATGGTTCAGAAGTTAAGAGTATTTACTTTTCTTCCAAAGGATTGTGACTTTCTGTTGATATATTTTTCTAATCTAATAAATAAATCTTGTATAAAGATCAGAGGACAGATCAGTCACAGACAGAATTAGCCAGAAGTTGGACAGTAGTGGCACACACCTTTTGTCCTAGCTCTCAGGAGACAGAGATTCATCTGCAGGTTGAAATCCTCCTGGATCTCTATGAATTCAAGGCCACACTGACTTTGCAAGGTTAATCTAGTCTGAAAGAGAAACAGAGCCAAGCAGTGGTGGTACATGTCTTTAATTCCAGCACTAGAAAGGTTGAGAAAGGAAGTGATATGGCTGGGCAAAGAAAGAAATATAAGGCTGGAGGAGACAGGAATTTGGCCCTAGCTCTTCCCTTCTATATCAGCTGAGGACTCAGAGGCAATCAATCTGAAGATTCATGAAAACAGGATCTTCCCCTTTCATCCTGGGAATTCTGTAGTAATGAAAAGTTTCTTTAGTGATTTGTTCCTCTGCTTCTCTGATCTTTCAGCATTTACCCCACTATCTGGCTTCAGATTTTTATTATAAGACCAATTAAGATTTATAAAACAGGATTTGTCTCCCAGTATATACACTGAATAACACTAAGTGCCATATAGTAACTCTAAATGCCTGTAACTCTGGATTTAAAGGACAAAAAAATTTAAAGTCCATATATTTCTTGTAAAATTTTGAAAAAGTGAAAGTGCATATCACTATTTATAATTTTGCTTTATTTTATATGCAAATATAATTATTGTCATAGCTTCAAAATGGTGGGAGCTAGAGATTCATACCTTGAAGTAGGTGAGAAAGTGACATGCCATGTGACAGTGTTCAAGTGAAAGGTTTATTTATTAGGGGGAGAAGAAGAAAAAGATGCAGAGTATATTTCCTGGAGACAAGAGCTGAGGAGAAAAAAGGAGTAGGGAGGTAAGCAAGGCCTACCTTTTATGATCAGACCTAGCATATGCATAAATGGAATACACAGCAGATGTAGGGAATGATATTGTCAGGACCCTGAGCTGGTTAAAGTACTGCCTGCTTACTGGCAAGTGCATGAGCACAGAAATGATGCATCTTGCCAGGTCCAAAGAAGCAGACCAGGAAATGCCTGAATGTTAAAATATATTTTTTTTCTTTCCCATTCCACTCTGCAAAAACTTTCTTACAGCCATCTCCACTCATTCTTAAAATTATAGTCTCTTTTTTACACTAATTGTTATTTCATGAATATATGCATATGACTAACTTCCCAAACTTTACTTCTCTTATGTGAGATGTTCAGTGACAACATTTAACATGCCCAAGTGATCTGGGAAAAGCCAAGAAGGCCTCAACCCTACACAAAGAACAATAGGCCACTGAGGAAAGCTGGGAGTTGAGGAGGGACGAGGACATGAACTGGTTTTTTAGTACCTAAGAACAGTCCTAAAAACATGTATGCAAATCACATTATATATACATAATGGATTTTACTTTAAAATATTTTTTTAAAAAGTATCAATGTGAAATTTTAAGCATATTGTATATAGTGAAAAAATTGTATTATTTGTCTCTAATTCCATATTTCAAAAAATTCATTATAATCATGACCACATCTCATCCTGAGCAACAGTCTTAAATGAAGTAAAATACACAATTTAGAGTAGTTTACATATTATTCCTAAGATGTATTTTGTATATATTTCCCTTTAAATAATAATAGATTTTCCTATTGGTTCAATGTTTAAAAAAATAAAACTTAAAAAACTGGTAGAATTTTGCATTTTGATTGTGAAATCTAAGAAACAGTTGCTCTCCATGATAATCTGTGAATAAGCCATTAGTTTAATGATGCTAATAAGATGCAGCAGGCCTTTGTGTCCTGTAAAATATTCTTCTATTAGAGTAGTTCTATTACAGTATAGTCAGAATCTGTAGGCTCATAAAAAATTAATTTGCTCTTTAAGGCAAGAAACTTCAGTTTCTAGATTTAATCTTAGAATATCATTAAAATTCACCACTATTGGCATTTAATCAGAATTCTGATAATATTTTATTGACCTAAATTAAAAATAAAACTTTCATTAAATGTAAAGTATCTTTATCAAAATAAAAGCAAGCTTATCCAAATAATTTTGAAAATTCACAAAATATTACTCATTCAAATTCTTTGATTATACTTGGCCCTATTAAATTCATGATATCTATTGTTTTCTAGATTTTCTTATACAGACATCATACCCAAATAAGTACAATAAAAAAGAAACATGGGCATTTTTGTTTGTTTCTGCAGTTGGATTACTATTTCTCAATTATTTATGAAGCTTCACATGATTAAATAATAAATATACTGCATAAAAGCACTACTTCATTTCACTAGTAGTACATGTTTCTTGAGAAGAAAAATGTTCTCTTTTTTAATGAAGTCTATGAATCATGTTTGAGAGTACATACAGCTTTATTTATCATTTTTTTCAGTTAACAAACTCCTGGCTCATATTCCAGATTTTATTATATTCTTTGAAGTCATTGCAATTTATAACATACATGCTTTAAGAAATGCAAATAGTAGAATTCTGATTTGATCTTGGAATTCAGATTTTAATTGTGCAAATGTACATTAAGAAGGTTAGGTCACCTGCCCAGGGCGGGGATGAAGAGTTGTGGAGAAGAGAGAATGACCTGATGTGGTGGGAGAGGGAAGGGACCTTGAATAAGGATATACAAGGATAGAATGTGTGACTTCTTTGTTCATAATAATAAAATAAAATAAAAAAGGAAACATGCATTCTGAAATTTAAAGAAGTGACATAAGAAAGAAAACCAAACTAATATGAATTCAGCTCTCAACATTGCAAGTGATAGTGAATCATGATACTTGACAGCTACACATTGATTAAGGTTTATGTGCATGTGCCTAATAACCACCATTGTATACATCTTATTCCATGGTGTAAAAGC
Organism: Sigmodon hispidus; assembly: GCA_004025045.1. Classification (NCBI taxonomy): domain Eukaryota; kingdom Metazoa; phylum Chordata; class Mammalia; order Rodentia; family Cricetidae; genus Sigmodon; species Sigmodon hispidus. Next base: position 4,745 of record PVIH01005054.1, read on the forward strand.
ACAACCTGAATAACAACAATTTTAACATAGTCACTGAATTAGGAGTGGAGAATATATTCTAATGAGTCACCCAACAACAGTGGAATCTTAAGCACAATATGCTTAATTTTGACAAGTATTTAACTCAATATTTATTACCTAAAATTTATTAATGCATATTAACATTAAGTTAATTTATATTTATTTAAAATTCTATGACTCTAAAATTTAGATTTAAAACACCCTAATCCAGTGCTTTTGATTTGTACAATGCCATATATTTTAGGCATATAATTTTATAAATGATAGAACTCTCTGACATAACTAATTCATAAGTATGAAAATACTAGAACCATGGGCAATATAAACTATTAACTGTGTATTTTCTAGTAACTGTATCATTTTGTATAGAACCAGAATGGTTCCATACTGTTATCCTAATAGGTCACAGAAAGTGGCAATCATCACAAAAAGTTGTGCTTGTGTGCCCAGTAGCAGACTCTACATTGTCTGAGAAAGCAGCATAATTAAGTCAAGGTCACAATTCAAGTAGTTCAGTGGGTTTTAGAGAACAAAATCAGATATGTGATATTGCTATAACCCTTTGAGTCTTAAAATGCCAATATTTAATTGCATTAACAGATAAGATTTAACCATTTATATTAGTTAGGGTTTTTAATTATTGTGTTCAAACACAATGAACAAAGCAATTTGGGAACTAAAGTGATTATTATTTTATCTTTTCTTATTACAGCAGATCACTAAAGACAGTAAAAGCACGAATTCAAATAGAACAGGGGCCAGGAGGCAGGAGTGATTCAGAGGCCATAGATCAGTACTTGCACTACATGAATGGATCATCCTGCTTTCTTTATGGAGCCCATGACAACCGGCCCAGGGTGACCCTAACTACAATAAACCGACTCTGTGAAGGCAATTCTTAATTGCTAACTTGACTACATCTGGAATGAAATACAATCCAGAAATGGAGGGCACTTCTTGAAAAGATTGTTTGCCTTAAAGTGGGTGAGTCCACTTCTAGTCTGGACTTTTGAGGTACAAAAACATAAACCTTTAATCTGGATCTTCAATTGGGAAAATGCAAGCCTTTGAAGACTTGTTACAGATCATGAGACTACGCTACACCTTCTGCTGGATGCCTATATTGAATAATGAAAGAAATAAACTTTTGTCTATTGCCTGCTTTCTCCTGATCTGATAGCAATTTTATACCTTCACTGACATTAAACCATAATTTGTCTCACTTTGGGAGTTTTCAGAATATACTTAAGACTACCCAAAGCCCTGTGGACTGATCAACTACTATATTTTTGGACTTTCTATTAACAGTCTGAAATTGTGATGTGTGTATATGAATGTGTTATGTGTATGTGTGTCTATATATATTGTTATGCATTGTTTTATATATATTTTCAACAGGAAGACATTGTTTCATATACAAATATATGATATAATCCTTATATATAACAGACATTGTTAAACATATATGTATGTATATGTATACATACACATATATATGTATATATATACATATATATATATATATATAGAGAGAGAGAGAGAGAGAAAAAGAGAGGGAGAGAGAAGTTATAAGTTATAATTTCTGTTACTCAAGTGAACCCTGACTAATGCAGGGTCCTTCCCAATCAATCAGTAATTTTAAAATATATGGTTGAGTCTTGCCTTTTCAGTCTTACTTTATGGATGCATTATCTCAATTGAGTTCTCCTCCTCTTAGATGACATTAGCTTTTGTCAATATGACATAAAACCAGCCAGAAAAATATTGAAAACGTATGGGAGGCAATTTGCTATTGACAATTTCTGTAGAAAGTTAAGTCAATTTTCTTCAGTGGAGTGATATGATATAGTAGCTGCAATTTAGGACAGATCTCATGCTCAGGAGTAGTGAATGATAACACAACAGGCTCCATTTTTGTGCTTCTTGTTTTCTGATTGTTTTAAATTTAAGACAGAAAATGTGAAATTGAATAGGTAGTGAGAGAAGAGGTTATGGCAGAGTTTAATGAGGGCCAAGAATATAATCAAAATATATTATTTGAAAAATTTAAAAATCAGGAAAAGAGCCTTCTCATAAGAGGTCAACATGTGGTAAAATGCATAAATTTTCCTATTTGAAGTATCACTGGATGATGCAAGTTTCATAATGTTCATACAATCATTCCTTTTCTAACATAGGAAAATTTCCTGAGATATATTTCTAATTTTCTCTAACTTGTCATTCTTTGTTTTTATGTTTAGTTATCTTCCAAAAGAATTAAATAATTTACAATGAATTAAACAAATATTTACTCAGCATATAAAGTCTTCATGGACTTCAATACTGTATTTGTGGCATATATTATACCACCATAAATATAAGCATACATATCTACACATATAATTTGAATAAGGTACAGGTTCTTCATTTAATATGTTTTGTATTTCAATGCCTTATAATGGTCTTTAATGACATTATTTTTGTAGAAAAAGAAACTAAGCAATGAAGGAATTACAAGGAAGAATAAAATGTACACCTTCTTATTTTATCCATGTCCATTTTGTACTAATGACTCTAAAATTAATGTCTTTTTTCAAATCAATTTTCCAGTTATCTGTCTCCTGTTATAGACACTCAATGGATTTATCATAGTGTCATCAAAATTATCTTTTAACAAGTCTGTTATGTAATGTTAAATCCTTCTCTTTATTCTTCGCTCTTGAATGCCTTACATCACCCCTTCAAGTTTCTGTATGTACTGCTAACATTGCAAGGATAATCTTCCCTGAGTATTTTTTCTTTTTCTCCTTTATTATGTATCAAGTCTCATTTTTTATAAATGTATTCCCTTGTACAACCTACCCACTCTCTCTTCTTCCAATCTCCTTATCTCCTCCCCATCAAGGGCAAGAGGTCCCAAGGTCCCAAGGTGGTTTAGTTCACCATCCACTCCAAGCAGATCTGCTTTCTTCATCAAGACTGGATCAGGTGTTCCTCTGGAGGGAATGGGCTCCAATGTGCTGCCCCAAGATACATCAGATCCCAAGCTGTGTAATGGTTGTGGTTTACAGCTTGGGAATGCTATACCTTTTGTTTAAAGTGCACTAATGAGTGAGTATATTCTCTGTTTATCCTTCTGGGTTTGTGATATCTCATTCAGGAGAATATTCTCCAAATAATTCTGTTTTCCTGCAAATTTTAAGATATTGTTTTTTTTCTTTTTTTCTTAATGCTGAATAGTACTCCATTGTGTAGACGTGCCACCGTTTGTTAATCCATTCTTCAGTTGATGGACATCTAGGTTGTTTCCAGGTTCTTGTTATTATGAATAATGCTGCTATGAACATAATTAAGCTAATGCCTTTGGGGTATGAATGAACATCTATATGGTATATGCCCAGAAGTGGTATTGCTGGATCCTTAGGAAAATTAATTCCCAGTTCCAGAGTGGCTGAACAAGCTTACACTCCCACTAACAATAGAAGAGTGTACCCTTTGCTCTATAACCTCTCCAGTATAGGCTATTATCTGTGTTTTTAATCTTAGCCATTATGACAGGTGTAAGGTGGTATCTCTAAGTCATTTTGATTTGCATTTCTCTGATGGCCGAAGATGTTGAGCAGTTTTTAAAGTGCCTTTTAGCCATTTGTAATTCTTCTGCTGAGAATTCTCATTTTAGTTCTGAACCCCAGTTTTTTGTTGGGTTATTCAAGGTTTGGGGCTCCAGTTTCTTGGGTACTCTGTATATTTTAGAGATCAGTCCTCTGAAACTTAGAAGGTTGGTGAAAACCTTTTCCCATTCTGTAGACTGTCGTTTGTCTTATTGACTGTGTTCTTGGCCTTACAGAAGCTTCTCAGTTTTAGGAGATCCCACTTATTGTTTATTGTTCTTAGTATCTGTGCTATTGGTGTTATATTTAAGAATTGGACAATGCGTTGGAGGGTATTTCCCACTTTCTTTTTTAACAAGGTCATTGTGTTTGTGTTTATGTTGAGGACTTTGATCCACTTGGATTTGAGTTTTGTGCAGGGTGATATGCTTGAATCTATTTGCATTTTTCTACACACTACCAACCAGCTAGCCAACACCATTTGTTAAATATACTATCTTGTTTCCATTGAGTACTTTGGGTGTCTTTGTCAAAATCAGATTTTCATAGGTTCCTGGGTTTATGTCAGGATCTTCACTTCGACTCCATTGATTCACAAGTCTGTTTTTATGCCAGTGACAGACTGTTTTTAATAATGTAGTTCTGTAGTATATCTTGAAGTCAGGCATGATGATGCCTCCTGATGCTCTTTTGTTGAGCAAAAATATTTTGGCAATCCTGGCTTTCCTGTTATTCCAAATGAAGTTGAGTATTGTCCTTTCAAGTTCTGTATAAAAATGTGTTGGGATTTTGATGGGCAGTTCCTTGAATCTGTCGATTGCTTTTGGTAGAATTGCCATTTTTACTATGTTGATCGTATCTCTCCAGGAATATGGGAGATCTTTCCCTTTTCTCATATCTTCTTCAATTCTTTCTTCAGTGATTTAGAGTGTTTGTCAAATAGATCTGTTACTTCTTTGGTTATAGTTACTCCAAGTTATTTAATGCTATTTGCAGCTTGTATAAAGGGTGATGTTCTCCTTTTTTTTTTTTTTTTTTTTTTTTTTTTGGTCCTTTTATCTTTAGTGTATAGTAGGGATACTCATTTCTATGACTTAATCTTGTATCCTGCTACATTGTTGAAGGTGTTTATTAGCTTTAGAAATTCCCTGGCACAATTTCGTGGATAACTTATGTATATAATCATATCATCTGCAAATAGAGATAGTTTTACTTTTTCTTTTCTAATTTGTGTCCCCTTAATATCCTTTCATTCTCTTATTGCTTTATCTAAAACTTTGAGGATTATATTTAAAAGATAAGGGGAGAAAGGACAGCCTTGTCTAGTTCCTGATTTTAGTGGGATTGCTTTCAGTATTTCTGGATTTAGTTTGATGTTGACTGTCGGCTTCTTGTAAATCACCTTTTTTATTTAGATATTTTCCCTGTATTCCTGACCTCTCCAGGACTTTTATCATAAAGGACTGTTGGATTTTGCCAAATAGTTTTTCAACAACCAAGGATATAATCAGGTAGGTTTTTTCCTTTTAGTTAGTATATATGATGGATGACATTTATGGTTTTTTGTATGTTGATCCATCCCTGCATTTCTGGAATGAAGGCTACTTGATCGTGGTGAATGATATATTTATATGTTGTTTGATTCAGTATGCCACAATTTTTTTTGAGAATTTTTGCATCAATATTCATGAGGGAAATTGGTCTTGATTTCTTTCTTGTTTGAGTCTTTGAGTGAACCCCAAGTCATGCCCCTAAAAGTGTCTATGTAAACCAGTGCACACCTCTTCTCTTAAAAAGAGACACCATGTTTTGGTTGACCTCTCCTTCTGTCATGCTTCTGATTCTGTACCTGCCTGGGAACTCTCTTAAATACACCTTTGTGTGGCCTTGGTAGTGTGAATGTGCATGTACATGTCTCTTCTCACATGCAAACCCAACATTGATGCTGTGACCTGGATAGGCTCTCTCTTGAGTTTAGGTGCACATAAACTAGGAGAACCTGATCCAAAGTTCACTTCAAGGCCACCTTATACTTGCCAAGCTGCTGCAATATTCGGATTTGATTGGTAAGGGCTCCCCACCCCCAGATAAACACGCACTCCTGGCTTTTTCTAGTATCATGTTCTGTCCACAGATTTCCCCACAGGGACTTGCACTCGCGTCTTCCATGGGTGATTTTCTGCTGGAGACACCATGTATAGGTAGCAGGCATGTGGTGCTGGGGTCAATTGGCTCCCATTTGTTCTGACAAGAACTCAGGGATTTGTGTAATTTGGGGCATTGTCTAAGAGGGCTACGCTGATGGTTAATGGACTAGTCCAGTGTGGGCCCACTTCCCTATGGAAATGGTCTGCCAGGTGACAACTTAAGCTTGCTGAGTTCCGTATCCCTCTTAGGTCTCAGCAATGGGAAGTAAGCCAGTGAAAGCATACCTCCATCTTCACCCTTATTGAGATACCAACCCTGATATTTTACAGGAGCCAACTTTTGCAAGCACATGGGCAGATAGAAAGGGTTTTTCCTATCTTTTTCTCTTTTCATATCTCAGCTCTAAACCTTGTCTCCCAGCTTGCTGATCTTGACCCTATGTCTTTTCATAACACAGCTCTAAATTTTCTTCTCCAGCTCTCTGTTCTTAAGAGTTTTCTTATTTTTTTTTTCTTGTCTCAAACCTAAACTTTCCCTTTTGGCTTTCTGTTCTTCTGTTTCTAGCCACACGAATCCAGTTCTCCCTCTAAAAGCGACTACCATAGTTAAGCTAATAATAGTTTGCACCTTGTTTCCTCTGTTAAAACTTTCTCAGATAAATAAAAAATTAGGCTATAGAGTAAAGGCAAGTTTGGAAACAGGCAAAACTCATGCAGATAAAATTCATCAGGTTTTTAAATGCCTCATATTTAAATGCACTCTCATAGAATACTAGAACCCTGTGTACATGATCCATTTTTTCACCATAACATCAGAGCTAAAACTTAGATCTTGAGAGAAGACCTTAAGCAGACTCCACAGGCAAAAGGTGGCTTTTAAAGTGTATCAAAGGAAAGATACCATCAGCTGGCAAAAGCTGTCTGGCCAGCTACTACCTTGCTCTTGCCTAGCCTCACAAAGGCTAGTTCAGGCCTTGTCCAAGACAACATAAAGGGAATGCTGGTCTAATTGAGTGTCCCTGAGCCCCACGCGGCAAGGTGACATTATACAGACATCACTCCCAACTGATCTAAGGTCTGGCTGTGGGCAACTGACATAGTCAAGGCTTCCCTAAACTGACCACTCTCATTGCAAAGAGGGAGCCTTTAGTAGTCATAATGGTATCAAGACAGTCCGTCTCCTCATCTGCAGACAAACAAGAAATACGTTGGGTGTGTGTGTGTGTGTGTGTATGTGTGTGTGTATCTTCCCATGAGCAAACCAATATAAGCCAACAGAGAAATGCAAATCAAAACAACTTTGAGATACCATCATACACCTGTCAGAATGACTAAGATCAAAAACACAGAGGACAGCCTATGCTGGAGAGGATACAAAGCAAAGAAAACATTCCTCCATTGTTGGTTAGAGTATAAACTCATTCAGCCACTCTGGAATGCAGTATGGAGGTTTCTCAGAAAACTGGGAATCTCCAAAGCTCCAGCAATACTACTATTGGGCATATAATGAAAGACACATATTCACACCCCAAAAGTATTAGCCCAACTATGTTCATAGAAACATTATCCATAATACCAAGAACTTGGATACAATCTAGATGCCCCTCAACTGAGGAATGGATTGACAAACTGTTGTACATCTATACAATGGCGTAATACTCAGCAGTAAGAAAAAAATGATATCCTAAAATTTTCAGGCAAATGGATAGATTTGAAGAATATCCTCTTGGGCAAGGTCTCACAACCCACAGGGATAAGCAGTGGATGTATTTACTCATTAGTGGACTTTAAGGAAAATCATTTTTTTTAATTGAAAATGATGGGTGAATTAAGTGATTTAAAACACACATACACACACACACACAAAACAAATTTCTTGTTTGTCTATTGAAGAGTTGCTTAGCAGAAATTTGTGGTGGCAATAGTGCATCTGTGTGCAATACCTGTGACCTACTGTGCTTTCTTTATCTGTAGCTAAGCCTAACCTGGCTTAAGAAGTTTTATTTTTTATGTTTTATGTTTCATGTGTTTAAGAGAAAAGAGAAGTTTTATTACTATATGGGTTTTTTTTATCAATTGTGAATGTTAAGCTTTTTAACATAATGTGTAATGTTGTTTTTGAGAAAAACAATAAAGAAAAGGAAATAAAGTAAAAATATTACAAGCCTTGTAAGGATGAAAATTTAAAAGAAGAAGAAGAAGAAGAAGAAGAAGAAGAAGAAGAAGAAGAAGAAGAAGAAGAAGCTTCAGGATTTCCAGGGATAACAGAGCAGTGGTAAGTCACATAGTTTTAGGAGTTCTGGATCTCCATGAGTTCTGAATTTCTTGGAGTTCTAGATCTCTATGAGTACAAGGCCAAACAGCTCATTTCAATAGCACACACCCTTAATTCTAGCACTGGGAAAGTTGGGAGTGTTGACCTAAGCCTTTAATCCCAAAACTCCAGAGACAAAGATCTTTCTGTTTCTGTGAGTTCATAGCTGACTACCAAATAGAGTAGCTCATGCCTGTAATCTTAACCTGAATGGGATACAGTTGGGTAAAGAAGGTATTAAAGGCAATCTTAGTAAAATAGTAAGCAATTAGAAGCAACCAGGAGTGAAGCTAAGAAAGCTAGAAGATATCTGGGTAAGATTTGACTGTGTTGTTTTCTCTTGCTGATATTTCAGCCTTTTTCAGATATCTGCCTCTGAGTTTCTTTTATTACAACCAGAATTTTTGCAACAAGGTGCTGCTGTTTCTCTTAGGTAATTTTTAAAGCAAAAGAGATAAAACTTTTATATGACTTATGAACTAATAATATAGGTATTTGTGTTCTGGAAATAAAGAAAACATAATAAGAATTTTTTTTTCTGGGATTAAATTGAACTTTTAAAAATCTCACTCATATGGAGATCCGTGCTATACATAAAAATACTAAATTATTTTATAATAAGCTCCTTGATATGACAAAAGTTTAACACTATCTCATTATTTATCACATAACTGAGGAATATATTTCACTTTTTTATATGTTTTGCTTCTAAAAGTTGAGTCTTGAAATTTTAAATACAATTTTACTAATTTATTTTAGAATTTCATACAATGTTGCATATTCACCTCTGTCTGTTCCTCCCTGTAATAGATTTTCAATTATCCCATTTCTCCCATTCAACACTGATAGTAACTGTCTTTTTGATTGACCGTTTTTCTCTTATATCCTCCTGGAATCTAGTTTGTATGGCAAAGATAGTCTCTGGAATTGAGACTTGTTCTGCTGTATGGTCAGCCTATTAGAGCTTACTCCATTGAGCAAAACATAACAAAAAAATTTAGAAAAGTAGCAGCAACAGCAGCAACCAAGTCGATTGACTCTCCCTTTGCCAGCAGATGCAATTGCAAATATTCTGCTACTTGTCAAATTACATATGCCTTTTCCTGCCCTATAAACTGGAATTTAATTTGATTTGATTTATTGATCAATATTACTTCTTTAGTTCTCTTAAATGTTTTCATTTTAGCTTAATGTCCTAATTTTCTCTTGTTTTCAGAAAACATTTGAAAAGCGGTAATTTGCAAGTGTTTCACTATGACTTACAGTTCTACAGGTTAGTAAGGCTTAACAACCTTTAAAGTTATTATGGATGTGGATGCATAATGCACATGTATACCCAAACAAATGCACACATGCTGGTGAGTACTTTAGTGCATGCATGCATACAAATACACACACACACACTCACATATACACACACATGTCTGTCAGAAGCATGCATGTACAAATAGAAAGAACATAAAGCAGAATCTGCAACATTAAAGTAAATAAAAACCAGTATTTCCCATAAAAGAAGCAACAGTCTATGATTGCAGGTGAATCTTACCTAATCCCATAGTGATTAAAGAGTGAGAACTAATTCTCTTTGTAAACTGATAATAAACCCAATTCTACCACAGCTCTCAGTTTAGCAGTACATTCTGGTACCAGGCTAATATTTGGTCTTTATCTTTATCTAGCAAAATAGGATTCACTATGCAAATAGATTACCTGTTCATAAATAATCTAATTTTTGGCTTTGCAAAAAAAAAAGAAAGAAAGAAAGATAAAAGAAAAAAATTAGTTTCTCTTAGATACCCTTCTATTAAAGTCCTTAAGCAAAATCATATGTTTTATTATGTTTCTGGCTTGAACTTTTCAGCTTGGCCACAAGTTTCTGACTCTACTTAGCCCCACTTAGATTCAAAAAAATCACACACAGACTTATATCATTTTTATGGTTATTGACTTAGGGCCCACTCATATAACTTGCTAAATCCTTCATCTGAACTCAACCCATCTTGTTCAGTCACTTGGCTCGGTACCTTCAGCAGCATTTCTTCCACATCTCCTTGCAGCTCTGGTGACTCTGAGATATCTGTGTCTATTCTTCCTGTACTCAGAGTTTTCTTAGCCTGGTAACCCTACCCACACTTCCTGTCTGCCTTCAGCCAATCAGATTTTTATTAAATCCATAGGTGGGACAATTATTTAAATTGTAACACATAATCCCACTACAATCATACAACACTGAACAGAAACAATCATGTCAGCTTAATCATTTTGAACCTTTTTTAAATGATATTTTTGTAAGGTAGAAGGTGCAAGCCCATTTCTGGGTTTGAAATCTACAAAATATCACCAGTCTGTGAGCTAAACATCTCACCAATTCCTGAGCTCAAAATCCCACCAGTCATACCCCTGGAAATCTCAATGTTGAAAAATTCTTCACTAAGAAACCTCATATAAGCCAATGTCTTACTCAGTTCCCTGCTACTTCTCTCTCTAGGAGAAATAGCCACACGCTTTTGTAGTTTATATATCTTGTGTGATGTTTATGTTGTTTTTCTGCCTATTTACTGTATGTTTTCCTTACATTAAACTGTGTTCAAGTATATGTTGTAAATTTTATGTCAGTTAAAACTCAGGAATTTTACTTTTTATATCGTATACTCTTCAGTTTTTCTCAAAATTTTCTCACAATGGCATTATGAGTATTTGTATAAGCAATATTACGTTAATATGAGCAATCATAGAAATATTTTGATTGAAGTTTGAAATTTTCACTGTAAATTTCTATAGCATTTTAAGTGCAGCATAGCTTCAAATCTAAAGGATCTTAATAGGAAGCTTTAGCATTTATTTCCTTTGTTATTATTTTTTTTATCTTTTCAAGTAATCCTGTTATTGCATCTTTTTCTTTCTATTTTCCACTGCTGAGTTTGCTAAAAAAAGAATAAACAATTTTTTACATAAACATTATAAGTACTATATTATTAATTTAATAATACAATCATATTATAATATAACATAATTAATTATAAACATAAATATGTTACACATAAATGTGATAATTTTTGTAGATCTTATAATAGATTTTTAAAATCATATGCGTAAATGTCATTTTTTGTTGGGAGCCAAAGTTATAAGTTAGCTCTTACAGCTAGCCAGCAGTTTATACTCTAGATAGCAAATACCAGAAAACTACACCCTTATTGTTAAGCTAAACCATGACTCCAGGCTTTCTCTTTGACCTTTTCAGCTCAGCAGGTGACATCCTCCAGCCCCTCAACTGATAACAGATAGATTTCCATATCAATTTTACCCTGTCTGTTACTTCCTCTCACAGGCTTGCCACCTTCTTTTGTATATCCCACCCCCTTTCCTCCCAGCTACCTGCCTGGCAGAGATTCTGTATAAATATTGGCTGTAATAATAAAGCTTAGGAGGACTTGAACAGAGAGATTTATCTTGTCCTTCAGTTCTTTGTGTTCCTGCTTTCCATTTGCTTCCTTCCCAGATTCAGGTCCATGCTGAAGACCCTGCTGGCCGGGGAAAATTGCTGTCCAGCATGTCAGGATCCACGGGATGGAACAAACGTGTCACCATTAAGAGGACGGCTGCCAATTAGACATTGGATTGCCATGGATCACCATGAGTCAAGATCCTGCACTGTGACCGCCATGGGAAATGCCTGGCCCATGAGTCAGGTCCGAGGAGAATCACAGGTGAAGACGCAGGTAAGTGATTCACCAAGGGGCAGGCATTAGGCAAGAATGAGGTGTTCTTGTCAGGGCTTAAGGAATCTCTTCAAACACAAAGAACCTGGGTTAAAATAAAATTAAAGCAAAGAAAAGAAAAAGAAAAGGGATCTTAAGAGGTTTTTTGAATTTATTGGTGATGTCTGCCCCTGGTTTCCACAGGAGGGGATGTGTGGTGAGCCGCTTCTGGCCTGCAGAACGACGAGTCACCACACGCACGATTCTTCTCAGATCACACTTTATTGGAGTACAGCTCAGTTGTGAAATGGTGGAAAGAAGACCCCGAGCCTGAGATTCAGCCTGCTTATATAGGGAAACCTGGCGCGTGATTGGTGCCCAACACAATGCCTCATTAACATATAGCTGGTGATTGGTTCAAAGTAGTACTCATTAGCATATGGCTGGTGATTGGCCCAAAATAATGGCTCATTAACATATTTGAGAATCGCATCAGATAGGTCCTTTCTCAATGCCTAATTAGCATAAGCAGCAATAAAATGTTCCAGTGAGTTGTGCAAAGGCAAACCGCGCCCTACAGGGATGATTGATGTGAAAAGATGGGCAAGGGTAGATAACTGTTTCCAAGATTATTACAATGCTATTGGGCCTGAAAAAGTCCCTGTTTAAGCATTTTCTTATTGGAATTTAGTGAATGATGTTTTGAAAATATATAATGATTTTTCAGATATCCAGGCAGTTATTAATGAGGGAGGCATTGAATAAGGATCACTTATTCTACCAGACTTTAAAAATCCTCCAAATACAGAGAATTAGGGTTAAAGACAAAGCAATTTTTTTCTCACAGAAGCAAACATCCTTTTGTATTTGAATCATAGAGGTAAGGAACTTTTACATTGTTAGTGTATTGCATTTTTTTATACTTCCTGGCCTGAGAGAACAGGTCTGATGCAGGTGAAGTGCTGATGGTGTCTTTAAGTTAACTCTTAAAAGAGTGTGAAGGTAGTAAGAGCATGAAAAGTTTTGATCAAGAATGCAGTTACCTCCCAACACTCGGGAGATAGAGATAGATGGATCTCTGTAGCCAAGACTACACAGAGTAGCCTGCATTATATCTACCTTCTTTTCTCAGCATAATGTTTTGACGCTCATTTATGTAGCATGTGTTAGTATTTTCTCCTTTATTATTTCTAAATATTATTGCATGAACTATATTGCATTTTGTTTGTGAACCTGTAATAGGTGAGTAGATATTTTTATTTCTCTTGGCTAGATTCTAAGAAGTGAGATTGCAGAGTCATGTGGCAGCTTATGTTTCTTATATACTTGAGGAACTGCCAATGTTTTCTAAAAAGGCTGTATTCTGGCCTTTATTTCCTGGTATAGCCAGGACAATAGGCATGTTATACCATGTCTCTTATCTTTTCTTTAAAATTTTGCTACTGTACCATGAATGTGGTTTAGTTACAATCTCTTATAAAGAATGCCCTGCTAAGTGGTTCTGTCTTATTACTTGGCTGTATTAAATGTAATTCCATAAAGATTTAAGCTTAAATTACAAACATTTGATATCATACAGTATAAAGTTTTAACACCTTATGCTAACGAAAACCTCTCTTAGGCCTTGCTACTACCAAACCCTAGGCTTCAGTTTAACCCACCTTAGGCTCTAGAGGCCTGGGCAGCAAGGGTTTTAGCATAAGAATGAAGGCCAAGCTCCAGGCTACATAGGTTTCTAAGTAGCATAAACTCTGGATATTCGTGACATTCATGGATACAAGCCACTAATTCAGAATGGACTTTTTATGTGCTCAAAAAATGTGTGATTTTAATAATCACTATCCTTCCTCCAAAATTGATTGACTTTTTAAAGACTCATTCAGTGTGTTTTCCCAGAGTTATTTCATTATGACCTTTAAAGAATGCTAGAAAATGTTGTGCAATGGTGGTCTCTCCACCGCATACAGAGGTGTAAATCACAGCAGCCAAATCTGCTCAAGTGGCATAATTTCTAGCTATACAGCTGGCCTTAATACATATTCTCTTAAACTATTTGATCTGTTCACTGATAGTCAATATGTGGCATAGATCCCTTTAGAAACAGCTAGTTATATTGGGTCTGTGAGTAAAGTATGTCAGCTTTCATTAAAAATACAGGTTTTTGTGTGACAGAACTCAGCTACTCTATGTGGGATATTTACAGGCTCATTCTGATCTTCCTAGTGAAGGCAATGTCCATACTGATCAGTTTACTGAATCAACATGTTATGTTTAATACATTTAATAATGTATTTTAAGCCCATCAGAGATTTCATCTTAATGCTGGATCTTTGAAATTTCATTTCAAGATCACAAAGGACCAAGCCATTCAGATAGTCAAGCAGTGTCCTTTGTGTAAGGAATCTCTGTCAGTAACCTATTTTGGAATGAATCCTTGGGGCGTTTTGCTCCTAATCATATTTGGCAGATGGATGTTACTCATATTCCCTCCTTTGGAAGGATGGCCTATGTTCATGTTTCTGTTGAAACTTGTTTTCATCTTACTTTTTGTCTCTGCACAATCTGGGGAAAAGGCTAAGAATGTTAAAAGCTGTTGCTTATAGAGTTTCCAAAAGTAATGAAAACAGATTAAGTTTCGCCAAATTTTGTGCTGTAGACTGAGATTTCTTATAATTTTTATGGGTCTGACAATTGTGGAAGCAACTCTTATTGCACTCTTAAAGTTTGTCTTAAAACTAAGAAGGGAGAGTATGCTTCCATACCCAAAGACCGTTTATCCTTCATTTTTTTTATATTTTAAATGTTTTAACTGTGGATTCTCAGTCACTTACTGCAGCTGATAGATACTGGAGGCTTAGCAACATGACCTTACCTCAGGATCAATGAAAAAATCTGGCAGATGGCACTTAACTTAGATCAGATCCAGTTCTGGTGTAGGGGATAGGGTCTGTTTGTGTTTTTTTCCACAGAATGCAGACTGTAGAACACTTGAATACTTCAAGACTGCAGTGTCTCACTGGGACAGAGTCAAGGACCTCCTGCTGACTGAAGTGGAGAGCTGAGGAGCAGCTGCCCCGCCCTCTCAGCAGAAACAGAATCAACAGTTCTTGTTTTTCAATGCAAATTTATCTCAGACCTTGAAGCTGGTTGCTTTCCTTTCCCAGAGTGTGGCTCTGTTCTTTGGCAGACAGGAATTATTCTTTAGATGTATGCCTTCTTTTTACTGTGTGCTAACCTACCCTCTAGACACTTTGCATTAGAGATAGTATGGCTAGGTTAGAGAAGGACTGGAGCATAGGAAAAAGCAAAGAGAGTAAAAAGAAGGATGGTTTAAATGCTTGTTTTCCATCTTCCCTTTTAGGACACTTTATAAGATTTTTGCTTTATTGGATTTTGGATCATGGGCATTTAAGAGGCTCACTATCAACAGGTAGACTCTCTGACCTCCATATCCATACTGGTCTGTTACTTTACAGATCAAGGGTTCGTGAACCCTGAGGTGATGAGATTCCTATGGCAACTGCATAGTACTCAGAGCTGTGCACGCTTGCTTGCAAGCAAGCTTGGGTACCAACGAGGGTGCGAGGCAAAGCACTGCAAGGAGAGGACCATGTATTCTGTCTCTGAATCTCCTGAGGAACAAGCCTGATTGCATAGAGGTTCATGTCCAAATGTATTAATATTAATAACCTAGCCCTTCTCCTCCTAAAAAGGACATCTGCCATGTGGAAAGGAAGTTTCTTTCACCAAACTGTAGAAGGTTCCTTCTGCTGACCTGGAAAAAGCTTGGAGGATCAGGTCTCTGTTCCCTCTCTCTTGGTTAACGCCCACTCATATGATAACTGATTCGCCTCAAAAAAGAATTGTAAGTGAGGAAATGTTGGGAGTCAAAGTTATAAGTTATAAGTTAGCTCTTACAGCTAGCCAGCAGTCTATACTCTAGATAGCAAATACCAGAAAGCTACACCCTTATTGTTAAGCTAAACCATAACTTCAGGCTTTCTCTTTGACCCTCTCAGCTCAGCAGGTGACATCCTCCAGGCCCTCAACTGATAACAGATAGATTTCCATATCAATTCAACCCTGTCTGTTACTTCCCCTCACAGGCTTGCCACCTTCTTTTGTATATCCCACCCCCTTTCCTCCCAGCTACCTGCATGGCAGAGATTCTGTATAAATATTGGCTGTAACAATAAAGCTTAGGAGGACTTGAACAGAGAGATTTGTCTTGTCCTTCAGTTCTTTGTGTTCTGCCTTCCATTTGTTTCATTCCCAGATTCAGGTCCATGCTGAAGACTCTGCTGGCTAGGGAAAATTTTTGAAAACTATATCAATTTGAATAGAACATAATTATTATTTGTAGTGGGATTATATTAAAAATATAAATATTTGTCTTGCCTATAAGTTTAATAAAAATCTAATTGGCTAAAGACAAACAAAAAATGCAGGTGGAGCTACCAGTCTAAGAAAACTCAGGAACATCTCAGAGCAGACACAGATGTCAGACACAGATGCCAAAGTCACCAGAGCTGCCAGAAGATACACAGGAAATACTGCTATGAGAAAAGGTATCGAGCCGTGTGGTTAAACAAGATGAGTTAGATTAAAAACAGACAGTAACAAATTATATGCCTAGATCTAAAGTCAAAATAAAAATAATATAAGCCTGTGTATGATTATTAAGACAAACTGAGCCGAGAGCGAGACAAACCTCTGGTCCAGGCCCGGAAAGTCTTGTCCAAAGCCATTTACTACTATTATTAAATTATATATACAACTAGTCTTTTATTAGTTATCTATAAAAATTACTTACAGATTTAATAATTATATCACATCTTAGATTTCCATGAATTGAGTAAAGATGATTACTGAGATATGAGCAAAACTATGTCTATAGAAAAATAAGAACTAAAGAAAAAAAATCTTTGATAGAAGAGAAATCTGTTAAGACCATCATGTCCAAGTAAGATACAAATGAGGTAACCATTGCAAACTGCTCATTGTATTTGTAAAGGTAGAGTCATTTAGTGAACTTGAATTTTAATAATAAAGCTGGAAAAATAAATTGATAAATACATTAAATTTTATCTAAGTTTCTATGAATGGTTTAATTTATAATAATGTTTTATTAACATATTCTTTCTACAATAGAAGAAGATACTTTAAATTTTTATTTGTCAATGATATTATATTTTGATGTCACTTAAACAAGTGGGTATTGTGACACAATTGGACACATAAATTATTACTCATGATTCATATATATACACTCATTTCTTTAGTTGTCATATTTAAAACAAAAGAACTTTATCTTTGATATTTTTATCATTTATTAACAAGATTGGTTGAGTAAAAGATTGACTTTAAATAATAGGCCATGGTAACTAGAATTATATTAAAGGAATAAACAAAAATTGGTATCCTGCTTTTAAAAAATGCTTTAATTTGGACATGGGGTTTCAAATGTAATGGTTGGGGAAAAAAAAAAAAAAAAAAAAAAAAAAAAGCCTATTTATCCAAAAGAAAAAAGTTTTAATGAGGAGGAAAAATTGGACAGAAAAAAAATGTTGCTAGCTAGGAGATGGTCCAGATTCCAGATAAGGCAATTAACATTTTTATAAGATTGAAGTGTCACTAATAAATGTTTCCAGCCAGGTATAACTAGAAACAAATCAAGACATGAATGATCTCAAATTATGCATGGCACATTAAAGTAGTAACTTGATAAATGACTATTTTAATAAAACTTTTATAGAAGAGAATTTTCCTAATATAAATGGATCAAAAATATCTCCAAATGCATGTTATGGACTAGAAATGAATGTCTTGTGAACTATCATCCTTCTAGGACACAAGGGGCTTTTGCTCAGTGGTTCTAAAAACTGTGTTTCTGCATTCATCAATTGAAGCTAATGTTATTCAGTTACACAGCTTGTATTTGGTTATTCAAATTTGCTTATTCATATTTAACTCTTACTTGTTATGTTGTGTAAATATAGCTTCTTCTTCTAATTTTATTTTAATTTTTTTAAGTCATCAGTAAAAACATGTATAAAGTTTTTAAATGAATGTGTGGATACCAGTTGCCTTCCCTTCAACAGACATCTTTTTAAAGAAATTGGAGAAATGTGGATCATTGAATGAGTGATTCACCTAAATAAAATGGTTACTCATATTTTACTGAAGTAACTTGGAAAATTTTGGATCAACTTTTTATTATTTTAATGTTTATTATTTTTTCTGTGTACTATAATGTACCTAGTCTTGCCATACTTCTTGAGAGTCGTATGGAAAATCTGTGTTTTGCAGAACTGAAAGATTTATGACATCCCTTTTAACAATTCTAAGGAACAAAGCAGAAATTGTCATACTCACTGTGGTTCTTTCATGCAAAACTTTTTACTTGATCTGGGAAACAGCTTTACAGTTCCTTAAGCTTTTACACTGCTGCTCACTTGAAGGCCTGTGCCCACAATAGTTCTAAAATAGTTCAGGATTCCTCCCATGTGAGGTTTTTTTTTTTTTTTTTTAACTTTAACTTTATTTTTTAACAGTCCTATTCTGAAATTTCATCGTACATGATTGTCTTTATGGGCACCTAAACCAGGGATGTCAATGCTCCCTAAGAATACTTCAGAGTTATATTGTGCTCAGGATTGTTCTTTTTTTGTTTTGTTTTATTATGAAACAAAAGTCATATTTTTTTTATCCATGTGAGGTGTGTTTAATCACCTATAAATGTTACAATGAATGACCACAACCTTGCTAAGCAAAACAAAACAGATATGAATATTCAGTTCACTTGTAACATGGACCTTAGATGAAATCAGGTGATCTTGTTTAGTAGGGAGGATAGCAAAAGTTAAAACAAGCCACTATTCCTGAGTTAAGTTTCAGGTGTTCAGAAACTTGCACAAAGAAAGAAGAAAGTTTATAGTAGGGGCCTCTATGGTAATTGATTAACCAAAGAAGCCACCTGATGACAATTTGATTTACAACAGAATGGACCAAGAATATCAGAAGAGGTTATCTAATTTACAACCAAATGGCTCACCCAAGAATGTTACTACCCCTGAGTAGCCCACTTAGCTGTAACTGAATAACAGCAAAATAGCCTAGTGAATGTCACCATCACAGGGGCAGTCAATAAAAAGTCTGACAATCAATAAGATAAAGATTAAAAAAAATAAATTCCTAAAAAGCCTCTGTTCCCTAACAACTCCAACTCATAGTTTACCCGTAGTAAATTTTATCTATAAATACTCATATAATATGAATAACTGGAACTCTCCTCCTATCCTCCTGCTGAGTGAAGAGAGTTCCCTGCCTGGCTGGAGTGCTCTGCAAAATGAACCTCGCTCTTGCATCCCAGTCTGGTCCCTGGTGGTCTCTCTGCAAGGTAGAAGTCTGGGTTTAACAGTAGCAAAAATGTAATGAACAATAGAAAAGGTGTACCATTTAAGACATTGAACAGAGAGACCCTTTTGTTCTCAGCCAGTTGAAAATTAACTGTCTAAAGACTTTTCATGAGAACAGAAAAAAGTATTACTAATAAATACAAAGACTCACATAATTCTGTTTAATAACACATCCTATGACCTTCATGTAAGATCTAGTTTTCTAGTTTTTGTACTTTTGTTTTGAATGTTTAACTTATCCATAGAATTTGAGAACTTGAGAGACCACCAGAGTTCTCAGATTCTCACAGGACACTGTAATCCTCTCATGAGAAACAGAAATACATAAATTAATGTACAAACTGAAAACTTAATTTTTAAGGTTTTTAGGTATATCTCTTGTTGCCTAGAACCAATGAAGAGTTCCAACCTAGAGTTTCAATAGATGGTCCTTTTAAAATATGTAGGTCACAATAATCAATGTATGTCATTGGTTCTTCAGTCTCCTTTTTGTTCTTAGAGGTATCAGCCTTAAAGTTCATGCTTGCTCTTAACATTTGCAAGCAGGCATATACAGTTAGTTGATTCTGTTTCCTTTTGAGATGCCCTTATGTTGTATTTCAAAGGAAAGTACCAGTATTTACCAGCAATTACATTTTTAATCCAAAAGTATGTCTTGTCTGTGTTTCTGCATGTAATTCAACTGGCTTGCTTTCCTGAAACACGATGTTCAGTTAAGTACCAGAAATACTTATTACACTAACATAGCATATGTCTAATTTTTTCTTCGATATCTGAAAGTAGGGTATTTGGACTAATGGCATAATTCGGTGAATTTTCACATATAGTGCTTAGTCATTTGTTTTTATGCATACACTTAGCTTTCCTCTCCATGTTGGCTGATAAGGTTAAGTGTTTTTCCTTATATTTTGTCACCATGTATGTATCAAGTTTATACTTTGCTTACTTTTTGTTTGTCTCTGAAAAAATACACGAGTCACAATAAAATGAAAAAATTATGAATCTGGCCAAAGGATTGGTAGAAAATTAAAAGTGATATTGAAAGACTTATAAGAGAGAAAGTGAATATACAGTACTAAGGATACACTGAATATGTATGGAATATCCAACAAATAAAATTAATAAAAATATTACCATAATAAAAATATGTATTTTTATTTAAATTTAAAAAATAAAAATAGGATTTACTTTAGATGAAGAAGTGAAGTGGACAACAGGTTTTTATATGTCAACAAGAGGATACGAATGTGACAGTTACATAGGTCTTGTCACTATTAAGGAGTGAACAGAGCTGAAGCCCTAAGACTCCTCCAGAGTTCCTTGCCTATTGTTCCTTAATGCACACAATGGGTCTTCAGATGCCATTCTGATTAGAGCAATCATTATCTGACAACTTTTATTCAACGACAGTAGTCACCATGTCTGCAAAGTTTCATTTTATCCACATACATATTTATGGCAATACCCTGTATATTCAAGGAATTTACCATTTATTAGTCTGAGTTTCATGGGTAGTGTTCACATGTTCACCAGCGGCACAGTCATCTTTCATCCTTACAATGGAGCCAAAAGCTGTTCACCAGATGGAATTTGTTAGAACAAGGCAGAATCTGAATGAGTCTGTTATTACAATGTGAAGGACATGGTGCAGGGAACAGCCTGACCCCAATGATTAAAACAACAATAGCAAAAACTCTTTTGAATAAAGATTTTTCTAGTTATTTTAAAATGCCTAATAATTTCCAATACTTGAAGATATAATACAGTTAAATATATATTTGACTGAATATCACAAAATATTTGAGCAATTACTAAGAAAAATGGAAATGTGAAAGGGCAGAGAACAAATATTGAGATGGACCACAGTGGCAATGAAAGAATGATAGATGTGTGAAAAGGAGAGGCAAGACTGTTGTGTCTAATTAAATTTATGTACCACCTCCTGTTACACACACTTTCACATCCCCAAAACTACTGACCTAATTATATCTAATATTTTCTTATTAGTTTGTATTAATTATGCATTATCTGAGACTTAACATAATTTCATTATGACTGCATGCATCCCCTTTCCATTCCATATCCAATTTTTGCCATCTAAAAATCTTCTTACTAGTTGAAATGATTTTCTGTTCTTTGTGACTTTGGGAAGAGCATACTTACCACTTAAAAACGAGCAAATTCTAAGTTTTGCCATGGGTGTGGGACAGAGTCTTAGACTTCTGTACTCCATGATTGGTGTTATTTCTGTAAAATGTTTCTTTTCACATCAATTATTTTCTGAAGATATTTTCTGCCAGTCAGTTCCTATATAAGTAACTGCAGCTGAGAACACAGCTTAAATATAGCCCTTAAAATTTTGTGTTCGCAATTTACTGGCTTTCTTATTTAAACTGTTCCCCTTCCCCTTCCAATGATTGCTCTTGTCTGGAGGCAGTTTGAAATGATAGCCTCAGGTGAAGAGTCCCCATCCTGATTCTCCCTTTGCCACCTTATGCCTAATTTTATCAATCTTATCACCTGCTGTGATAGCTATTTCCTGCTTCCAGGGCTAGCTGCAATTTGAGATACATACATTGTCTTTTCAAAACCAGCAGGTCCACAAATTATGAGATTCTAAATCACTTAGATTGCGGACTACATGTGGAGAGAATGTCTTTTCATAAGGCATTATTTTCTCCTCTCTCTGCTGTAGACCGCATTCAGAACTTTGAGTTCACACCTCTTTCAGAAAACTTGGCTAAAGAATCTAGAAGTACCTACAATTCTACATGATCATATGATTATTCCTAACCCTGCATGTTTGTGCTGATCTTAATGTGCAGCAAAGCTCTACACTTTAATCCACTGTTTTGCTGCAGAATAGTCATATGCTAATATGATAACTGTATCTGATCTTGGCATGATTACATATTCAAGATTGGAATTAAGTGATGTATTTTCAGAAACACCTGTTCATCTTGGACAAAAAAATGCTGTTTAATATCTGTCCAAGACAAAACTGGTTATATATTACCAGTGATGTCTTTGTACAGGAACATTCTTAGAAGCAAGGAAGATTTAAATAACATAGAATGTAACTTTTAGCCTCTAAAGTAAACAAGGTTTACAAAAACATGTTTATTTAATAACAATGTAAAATTATTACTTTTCACTAAAAGTTGCCTTCCTTCTATATTAATGATAACATAATATCTGCTCAGTTTAAATATTTTCAGATATTTTTATTTCTGTTTTGAACCATTTTTAAAGTGGCTACAGATATTGTTAAAACTGTAATTTACAAGTCTTTCACATTATGTGTTAATCAGTTGTTTACAATTTTCTTATAAAGAACAAGAGGCTTTGTATTGAAATACAACTCATGCAACTGACTTTCCCATTTACTATTTAGTTTAGTGACTTCTGATAGGTCCTTTAATTTACATTACTTTTTTAATTCTGTCAATTGAAAACTCTATTTGTAATAAGAAAAAATCAGCATACTACATGTAGCAAAGTTAAAAAAAATGCTCATATATATTTGTTAATGTTACTACAAAACCCTTACTAATGGAAACCCTTTGGAAAAACTAAACAAATTTTAGGATTTTTTTAATCTAACATTACAAATCAATCATAAAATAATACATTTATTGATTGATTCCCATTTGAATGGATATACTTGATAACATATTGATAAATATAAAACTTCTTTGTAGTTCAATTAAAATAATATTTATTTTGAGAAGTTTCATTTTCTTATAGTGTATGGAAAGAATACTTTGAGTAAAAATGTTTTGTGCAAAAAATTATCATTATTTAAAATATTCTGAAAAGTTTTGCTTGAGCATTGTTTTCACAAAGCTCTTCTCTCAAGTGGTATAATAATGTGATATTTGATATATATATGCTAACTTTCTTCTTTGTGTGTGTATTTAGTTAGCATACTGAGGTTTTGAAATTTTTACTAATTTATTTAGGTTTTATTTTATTCAGATTTTTATTTTACATACCTAGCACAGTTTCCATCCCTCCTTTCTTCTCTTGCCCCTCATCCCCAATCTACTGGTCTCTGCAGCCTCTGCAGCCTCTGCATTTGTCTCCATTAAGAAAGGGCAAGTGTCCCTTGGGCGTGAACAAAGCATGTCCCTTCAAATTGAGATAGGATTGAGCTGCTTCCCATACATAAAGGCTGGGTCAGATAATCTAAGTTAGAGAATTGGTTCACAAAAGCCATCTCATGCCAAGGACAAATCCTGATTTCACTTGTAGGAGCCTCACAAACAGACCAGAATACTCAACTGTCATATTACAAGATGTTTAAATTTAACAACTATAACTAATTTCAAATATGTTACTTGATGCAAATAAAAGCTAACAAATTAACAAATATATGTTAAATAATGATAATGAATATATAGCTTTTTGAGATTTTGTTTTGTCTTTTGAGACAGTGTTTCTTTATATGGCAATGGCTTTTCTGAAATTAACTCTGTAGACCAGGCTGGCTTTAAACTCAGAGATGCCACTGACTCTTCTCTATAGTGCTGGTATTAAAGGTGGTATCTTAATTTCTGTGCCTCAAAATATGAAGCATATTTAGAAAGAGAGGAATATGTTTAATAGTTAAAATGGTTAAAATAGAAAGATAAAGCTCAATAAAGTGGGAACAAAATGTTATGTAGAAAAAAGCAAGATATTAGATTAAGTATTATATTTCCCATTTATTTTCATACTGTATGTTGTTTGTAGGTACACTGGGAATGATTATTTTTAAGAAGCATATGGTACATAACATATTTGTCTATAGTGATTTACAGTAGTATTATAGCAATATTATAGTAACACTTATTAGTAAATAATAAAAATTCTTAATATAAGCTATAGAAATAACATAATTTGTGTTGTTCAACCTGATACAACAAACACACTGATGATAAAGCAAATGTATTTTCCTAAAAACTGTGTTTCAGATTTGAGGTTTTGGTCCTAGCACAACGGTGGAAAGAATCCGAAGATACCATTGGGTATAAATAATTTATTTTGTTCACCATCCATAGAAAATAATATATTGCATTTTTTCCACTTTTATTTCAAGCAAAATCCCCAGGAATGTTAGCAACTCCCAAATATACATGAAGTGTTTTGGAAATCACATGGGTATATAAATGAGCTAAATATCCTTCTAAAATTTCTTTCTTATATGCAACATCTTAATAAAATCTTTAAGAACCTGAAGACAGTGGTATTTGTGTTGAGATGCATTTGCAGGGATAAAGTTATGGACAAGTATATAGAACAATGTACACATCATGTTTCTAAATTATTTACACAAGCATCAACCAATGTCATTCAACTTAGTAATTATGGATCATTCCCTTCACTAAAATTTTAAAAATGTACTTTTTAAGAATTAATAAATACTATATACAATTATAATTTCATTGAATTTGATTATAAGATTATAATCTAAGATTATAAAATATATATATAAGTACATACATACACACATGTATATATATATATATATATATATATATGTATGTATTTCTGTACCTTCTTAAAGTAAAAGACTTATATTGAAGGGTCCAGGATCAGAAAGATAAAAATATAAAATTAAGGTGTGGTATGTGGGGGAGTACAACATACAAATTTGGAAAATGGTGTCTCATAAATTCAAAGCTTGAACAAAATGATCATTTCTGACTTTTAATTATTGGCAGCTAGGTAATAGAATGTTATTTGTACAAAATCAGTGTAAGCAGAAAAAATTAAATTGGCACAGACTTCCATTGCTCTAGTCAACTATTTGATTTTTTAAAATTATACATATGTATTGGTTCTGGTTAGATTTCAAACCCAAGATACAGGGCTATTAACATATCAAAGCAGACTCTGGTCACAAGGATCTTTCAGCACTCTTCAGTCCATTCCTTACCTGTTTCCAGGTTCTCCTGGCAGACATACCATGCACCCCAATCCAAACTTCTCTAGCTCAGGTTTAGAACTTCTCTTTCCTAGCTCCTCTTACACAAATAACCCAGCCATTTTGGCTATGCAGGCTCTTTTAGCCTCTTATACTCTTGGCCACTGCACCTGATTCCTCGTTCTCCCTCTTACCTCCCCATTCTTCGATCATCAAACACAGCACAGCTCAGTTTTTGGCCATGTTTACTCTGAACTCTCACAGATGCTTTTGATTCAGGCAGCTTTGTCCATGTTTCTACAATTCAAAACCTTACTGCCATAGGAGACTTTATATCTTTTGTTCATCTTTTATTTCTTTTTTCATTCAGTTTGTAGTTTCAGAGTGTTTCCCATGGTCACTTAGCATTGTTTCTGGGCCTCCTGCAAAGCAGGAAATTATAGCAATGGGGTGCAGCATAGGAAAGCATTTCACCTCCTGGGGACAAAGAAGCAAAAAGTGACAAAAATATTTATTCTATAAAAATTAAATCTTCCAACTAGGCATCAAAATTTTCACAGTGCAGCAAAAAAATATGCCTCTTAATTTGTCAATGATTAACACATTGAAGATATTATAGCCTTCATTGTACAATTAAGTTTGAATAATGATTGCTGCACTGTGGAACAATTCTAGTTCATGTCCTGGTACTAGACTTCATTCATACAACAATAGAAGTATAAAAAAATCTTCAGTGGAAAATTCTTATCCACACCCATTTAATTTTAATTGGTCACAAGGTCTTCTGAAATAAATGACAGTGTTTTTTATTAAGGAGATAGACTCAAATAGTTAGAGGCTGCTAATGTAAAAAACTGGATGATGATCCAGACTCTAATGATTTACCATGCTTTAATGTGTAACTTCTTACTCTTCTTTTTCAAGTAAGTTATGTGTTTTTTCTTTTTTCAAAAAAATCTTTTATTATTATTTTTGAAATCAAGTTCTTTTTTCTATGTGTCCTCTTGCTCTCCCTCCCTTTCAACTCCTATCCCTTCCTGTCTGCCTTCAGCCTCCCTCCTCCTCATCCCCCACATCTCCTCCCTCAAAACGGCAAGAAGTCCCAAGGTGGATCAGCTTAGCATCCACTCCAGAAAGGTCCAATTTCCTCATCCTAATGTTATGACTGGGTTAGGAGTTTCTCTGGGGAGAATGGGCTCCAAAGTGCCAGTCCACACATAGAAACACAGTCTCATCTCTCCCCTCGAGGTTCCACATACTGCCCATGTCAGTGGACAGCTGCCTATCCTTCCTTGGAGGGCCCAGTTCCTTTTCTTGAAGGTTCCACAGTGGTTGTTCTTAATTCAGTGAGCTCACCAGAGCTCCACCCAGTCATCATTGTGGGAGTTTTCCTCATAAGCACTACCCCCTTACTAATATAGACTCTTCTCCCCTGCTTTCAGCTGGACCAGAAGCTTAGCCCAGTGATCAGTCATGTATCTCTGCCTCTACTTCTCTTCATTGTCGGATGTAATTTCTGTAATGGTGCTTGGGATGACTATTCGTTTGATTATAGGGGAAGTCTTGTCTAGGCAACAACTTTACTATTGGTTGGAGACCCAGGCAGGGACATCCTGTGAGTTTTTGTAGGTGACCCTAGCACCTAGTCTTTTTCCAACCCCACATTGGTTTCCTTTATTAAGATCTCCATCTCTTTTTTTCTCCCTCCTTGATATTCCTCTCCCTCAATCTGCCCCTCTGTCATGATTTATTCCCACCTCTTCTTGGTTGCAACTCCTTATGTTCTCAATTAGCTAGGAAGATCTTCTCTATGTTCTTTTCTAAGGGGACTCCCTGGAAGTCTTTCTTAAGTTCCTTCTGATCCTAAGCTTTTCAGTGGTTGCCTTTTGCAGCTTAGGTGTTCTTTGCTTTTCTTTTTTTTCTTCTTTTTGTCTAAAGTCCACTAATGAGTGTGTATATCCTGTGCTTATCTTTCTGGGCTTGTGATATCACACTCAGGAGGATATTTTCCAAATCTATCCATTTGCCTGCATATTTGAAGATGTCATTTTTTTTTAACTGCTGAGTAGTACTCCATTGTGTAGATGTACTATAGTTTGTCAATCTGTTCTTCATTTGAGGGCCATCTAGGTTGCTTCCAGGTTCTTGCTATAAAGAACAATGCTGCTATGAACATAGTTGAGCTAATGCCTTTTCAGTGTGAATTTGAGTCCTTTGGATATATACCCAATAGAGCTTTTGTTGGGTCCTTGGGGAGATTTATTTCCAGTTGTCTGAGGAACCACCATACTGCATTCCATAGTGGCTGTTTGAGTTTACACTCCCACAAACAATGGAGGAGTGTTCCTCTTGCTCTGCATTCTCTCCAGCATAGGTTTTTATCATGAAGGAGTGTTGGATTTTGTCAAAGGCTTCTTCTGCATCTAATGTGATGATCATGTGGTTTTTTATTTCAATTTGTTTATATGATGGATGACCTTAACAGTTTTTCATATGTTAAACCATCCCTGCATCTCTGGGAAAAAGACTACTTGATCGTTGTCAATGATTTTTTTGATAGGTTGTATAGTTTGGTTTCCCAGAATTTTGTTGATGGTCCTGAGTTATAACCTGAAGATTCTCATAGCTAACTGCTTTAAGGACAGCTTTACAAAAGCCTGCTAATAGGCTGATCATAAATTGTTCTTTGGCTAGGGCCATACCTGAAGTATTATAATTTCAATGGTGGTCCCTATTTGGGACCAAATCATGTATACACCATGAAAGTGAGAGTGATTAAGTAATATATTAAAATTGTTTTATGAAAGAAGTAGAGTTTGTGTTATAAGAATCCAGGTTTTGTTTTTGTTTCTGTTATTTGTTTGTTGGATGTGAGAGAGTGAATATGAATGGGACATGAACTTTATTGACTCCATCAATATCATGGACCTCTTACAAAGGAAAAACTGCTGCCAGCTTGGCTTGCTCAGAGAGATGTCCAGAGTCCTTAGAGACATGAGAGCCAGGAACAGGAGGAGTTAAAGTGGGTGATAGAGCAAAGCAGTTAGAGTAGTCCTTACTGGAGAGGGGGATGTGACTGGAGGAGCCAAGGAAACAGAATAACTGAAGATTGAGGCCAGAAAAGCAAGGGGAGGGGGGTGTTAGCAAGCTCCAAAGAGGCAATGATAGGTTTATCTAGGTCAGGTTTCATAGCTAACAGTAGGTAAGCAAGTGAGCTGGAAGCTGGAAGGGAGGGTTAGAACTCACATAAAAAATGCTTGTATATACAGTAACTTCTTTCA
Organism: Sigmodon hispidus; assembly: GCA_004025045.1. Taxonomy (NCBI): domain Eukaryota; kingdom Metazoa; phylum Chordata; class Mammalia; order Rodentia; family Cricetidae; genus Sigmodon; species Sigmodon hispidus. The sequence goes on from PVIH01005054.1 coordinate 33,122, forward strand.
TCTACCTTTTCCCTGACAAAAGCTAAAAAGCTTTCTTCCATAAAATATCTGGGTCCAATAAGCCTTTAGTTGGCCATTTTTAATTTTTATCTAAGAAGTACTTAGGTCATTTATTTGTACAAAGATGTATGAGCTTGAGAGGCATTAAGCTTACAGGTTTGAGAGTTTCTAAAAGACATCCTAAAAGGGAGTGGAAGCTTCTCATTACTGAGACTGATAAAAAATGATTCAAAGGCTGGAGTCTAGAATGTCTTCTAGCTTACATGAGGAGTAAATGAGAAAAAAATCACAAAGGCTGTCCAATGATTGTGTGACCAGCTTTGGACAGGGGTAAGGGTAGAATCCTGAGGAACAAGAGGTTGAAAATGGTAACTGAGAGAGTCTGAATGAGACTCAGGTATCAGTGACGGTAGCGGCCAGAGGTGAATTTGGTGATCGGAATCAGCTGTTGCAGTTAAGATCATGACTGGGTCCATTCTCTTATGAGTCCTATGTGCCACTAGAATGCTGAATGATTCCCGATCATTTAAAGCTGAAGCTGATGAGATATGAGCAGCCAGGCAGATAGAAGATGGTGAATGGCAGAAGTCCCTGTGTAGGGTCCCAGAGTGTCTAGACATTGGAATAGCCTGAGTGGTTGTGACAGCAAATGGTGCTATTAATAGTGCATGAGAAGGGTTCACAATACAACACCAAAACCCACGTTAGAGTTCATTGAGAACAGAGGAGTAGTGAAATGGATCCGAGGAAAAGGTAGTGCAAAAAGAAAGCGAACATTGGAATGGAGGAATCCCACTTTTAAGAGTGCATGCATGCAGGGATTTTACATGGTCATGCTTCCTCTTGCATATGCATGCTACACTATACTGTGTACATATGAAAAGGGTGTTACATGATAATGTACCACAATGTTCATGAGCAGGATGCAAGGCTATGCACACTTTCTGGCTACTGGGGGCATGTGTGTGGCCATAGGACCCAGGAAACACCAACACTTGGGGAATCTGAAAGCTGCCTGAGTTTTACAAGGTACAAGGATTCTAAAAATGTTGGAAATCCTAACAATTTGAAAACAGAAAGAAAGAAATTACATTTGAGCAACATTAGATATTTTATCTGCTAATAATTCTATTTATAAAATCTTCAAATCAACTAAATTTCATTCATTATTTAAGTTTTAAGAAAATTTCACTTGAGCCAAAAAACAAGTATAGCTTAATTTAATTAAAATTCTTTAAACCTAGATTTGTGTTCATATATTTAAAATATGAATTTACAAAACCTGAATTAGTAACATGGAAAATAGTAGAGTTAAGGTAAGATACTTTCCTAAAGTGATATTTTATTTACCACCCCTTTGATATGTATAACCAAAGATGATGAAATAGATATATTGATTTTCTAGATATTTTATTGATATCTTCCTAAAATTAAAACCACCAGTGACACCAAATAAGACAAGATATTTTTCTGTTGAAATTTTTTGTTTTCTTTTTATCCTAGTGAAAGTATTCTGTCACTTTTATTGAGTCATTCCATCCAATACATTCTTAAAATGGTTATCTCAAGGCCTGTTTATCATTTACCTTATATTCTATGTTTGGGAAATTATAGTACTTTCTATTTTGCCTTGGTATCTAAGAGGACATAACTCCAATATATGACTTTTCAACTTTCCTTCTGGAGCAATAGACCAATAATTTCAAGTTTCATTTTGTCATTTCTTTTGACAAGATAAACATGTTGACAAGTACATTACTTTCTCTATTTCCAGAAAATATCTTCTTTGCCTAAATCCTGCCCAATCCTGAATGTTTTTAGTTTTTCTCTAACACAAATAACATTTTATACTCTGAAGTACAAGGGTATGGGTTTACAGCTCTGAGTTCTTTGGGAAATCATTTTTTTTCATGTGTTGGATTTGTTTCTTCATTTCTTTTTGCTAGTCTCATATAAAGTTACAATTTATATGACATATAAGTATGTCCTTATAATATATATTTTTGTGTAATATGATTTTTTTGAATTTAGTTTTAAGGCATTTCTGGATTCAACCCTGAGGCTGACATTTTATATGTGAATTGTTCCTTTCCATCTATACATTTAAAAAGCAAGTAATTTACAGTTCTGGTAACTGGAAGCTTCTATAAAATAAAAATGAACAATTCTATCAAAGCATACCTATGTAAAAGTACAGCTGATCAGTATCAAAAGTACATTTGATTAAATGGCAAAAGTTCTTTTAGATGATATTTATGTACTGAATACAAGGCACTTATTTTTAGCTTTTTAAATAATATTTATTTGGATAAATACTATAGAAGAAAATTGAATGGAAATTGGGATGAATGAATAATTTTAAGTTGCTTTCATACTATAAGCTGCATACTCAAATAAAGCCCAGTGATAAAATAACAGGAATTAAGTAGAAACTATATATATAAAATTTGGTGATTTTATTTCATGCACCCTATCAAACTCAGTCCTCCCAAATTCATACCCACACTTATGATCTCCTCATTTACAAAAATGCCCATTCATGCTGCTTATTTACTTACTGGAGCATAATTAGACTCCCTGTGGCCAGACCCTTAAAGAAAACAAGTCTTTCTTCACTCACACCCCGTCAGAGGCCATCAATGCAGAACTGAGACACTGTGTCATTTAGCTATTTTCTAGCCTTGAGCTCTTGTATAAAGTGACATTTTTTATTAAGTCCACTAATGGGTGAGTACATCCCTGCTTCTCTTTCTGGGTTTGTGAGACCTCACTCAGGAGGATATTCTCCAGATCCATCTATTTGCCTGCAAATTTTAGGATAGCATTTTTTCTTACTGCTCAGTAGTACTTCATTGTGTAGATGTACCACAGTTTTAAATGGGCTATATTTAGGGAAGTAGAAATATTTTATGTGTAAATATATCAAATATTTTCCTGAAAACAAATATATGTTCATATAGAGAATAGATTTCTAGTTATTAAATACTCACCTAAAATATAAATACTGCTTAATAAATTGTGACTTAAAATAAACTATTCTAACTCTAGATTTCTGTTAATTGACAAAACAGCAATAAATATATATATATGTGCAAGCAAACAAAGAACATATACTAGGCCTATAGCTTATTCTATATAACAAACATATTAGTATAGAGGTTTGAAATTGTGGGCTCCTTATTCTTAGATAAAACTACAGTTGGATTCCAAACAAAGCAATCTACCATATTTTTAGTTTTTTAAAAAAATGTGATAGAGTTAGGTGGAGAAATTTTACTAATTGATTAGTCCATGAAAGATTAGTCTCCTTTCAAGGAAAGCTTCAAATTAATCTCTTTTCCTATCTGTATTATCTACTTTTTCTGTCATAGCCTACAGTGTTTAGCCCTCCAGGAGATAGTACTCAAGGAGCCATCCTGAATGCACAGATGTGGACTTAAACAATTGTTGAACCTGACTGTAACCTGTAATTTTCAGCCTTCAGAACTGTATGAAAATAAGTAAAGTTAATCTGTTTATAAACCATTCAGCCTGTGATATGGTGTTTTATAGCACAGACAGACTAAGACAGTTTCTTTTCTTTTAAGTAATATATTTTGTGTTCAGAGTTGATATTTTGTAGAAAGAAAAAGAATGAAATGAAAAAGAAATTTGTAAAGCTTCTGAATTATAGTTGAGCAGAATGTTTTTAGCAGAGAAGGGAAAAGTTATGTGAATAGCAAATATATTTTCTTTTAGTAAAAATCATGCTCTCTACATCATGAATGTTTCTCCGAAATAGTCCCCTATCAGGATTTGTCTTGATACTGGCTTGTACTTTGCCTTGTATTGGCAGTAGGTAGTCCATTCTGCTTCAAATAATGTAAATGCTTGTCACTGAGGCAATTTTAGGTCTTCATTCCTGCTACCATGGAGAGATTTAAATAAGTCAATCTAGCAAGCAGCAGGATGGCTAGGGACTTGGACTAAGACCCACAAGAAAATTATCTCTTCTACCTGATTATTGAATTTTAGCTTCTCTTGAATTTCACTCTTACAGGCATTTACATGAGATACAAGTACCCTACTCTTATCTCCTTTCCAAAAAGCACATATAAGTAGTTCAACAGATTACCTGGAAGCAATTTTTCAACTTCACTCTTTTTAAAGTTTGACAAGCCAAAATCTTATTTTTTCCAGGGTTATAAATGAGTAACAATCCAAACCTAAGCATGTATCCTATCCCACATAAGGGAGAAAGCTCTTAAAAAGTTACAGAACTCTAAAATCTTTCCCTTAAAGCTGTTGACTTTTACAGTTATTTCTTAGCAGCTGTATGGAGTGGTAGCTATTGTCTTCCAAACAGTAGAATTTGGACACTATTAAGAAAAAAATAAGCATCTAACAGTCTTTTATATATTAATGGATTGATAGAAAATTTCTCTGAAATTTTCAGTTGTTACATTTATAGTGGGAAGCAGAAAAAAACAGCCAACAGAAGGATTTTTTAAGTTTATCTGATTATTCACCAGTTATACCAGTCCTTTACTATCTATAATGTACCATTTATTTCTACAGTGGATTATTGTTGTGTGGATCTTCATTTGGTTCATTGCAGCATTCAGTGCATATGGTATTCCCCAGACAGGATTTCAGTAACTGCATCTAGCTATAGACATTCACAAACAAATTGAAAGAGGAAAAAATTCAGGTTCTAATCTATAATAATCTTACTTGGTCTTTCTATGTACACATATGTGTGTGTATAATTTTAAGGTTGAAACATAAATCCAAGTGCTTTTCATTTTATACTCTATAACCAGAACACAGAAAACTAATTAGGTTTTGTATTTTACTTCTCTTATTTTGTTTCATATATTTCAGACAGTATAGCCATCTTCTGATCCATCTGGGCTGTGGTCCAAGGAGATTATTCTCACCCTCTGTGCCACAGTTACTTAAAAAATAGTTACTCGAAGACTTATATTAATTACAAACTGTTTGACTTTTGGCTGAGGTTCATTACCACCTACTTTTACAAATTAACTCAATTTATTTTCATTAATCTGTTTATTGTCAAGTAGTTTCATATTTTACCTGTGATCCATTACATCTTGCTGTCTTTGGCAGCAGCTTGCACCTTCCCCTTGTCTCCTACCTCCTTCATCTCTATCTCTCTACTTTGATTTCCCTTCTGACTCAAATCTGCCTTGCTAGTGACCAAAGCAGCTTCTATATTAACAAATGGTAATAAAGTATATTCATATTATATGGAAAGACATCCCACATCATTTCCCATTTTCTGTTTAATTAAAAAGAAAAGTTCCAAGT